>VMDO01015620.1:0-50557 GCA_007922755.1 Pedetes capensis
GCAGGTCAACGCAAAAGAGGAAAACCCTCCACCAGATGGATTGAAACAGTGTCTTCAACAATGGTCTTAAACAAAAATAAGATCGTTTGCCTGGCACAGAATCGGCAAGTTTTTTGATCTGCTGTACATAGGGTCACTATGAGTAGGACTCGACTCGAAGGCACCTAACAACAACAAAAACAATATACATACATACATATGTATGTGTATATATGTGTATATATATACATAAATATATACACATACATACACACACATGCACACACATATGTATACAGATCATTTGGCTATAAAAAGAATGAAATCCTGTTATTTGGGACAATGTATATGGTAATGGAGGAAATTATGTAAGTAAAATAAGCCAGGCATAGAAGAACCAATACCACATGAGGCTTCCCTTATAAGGAGGCTTATTTTTATACACAAATTCAAGATGCCTACTTACCTTCTTTCTTATCCCACATTGGATTAGAAATATCAAATAGAAGTAGAAAGATTTGCTGCTATACATAGAACTATGAACTGAAAACTAGCAACATAAATATCAAAGGAGAATACAGAATAACAATTAAAAAGTAATTTAGGCCTAACTGACTTTAGATTAAAAATCTTAATTATACCAATATGTGAGGAGTTGGTTTACAATGATGGATATATTGAAAAATTTACTTCAGTAGAAACTTGTTTGTTATTGTTATGTTCTGTGGAGTCAGGTCCAACTCATATCAGCCCTATATACAACAGAACAGAACACTCTTCAGCACTGTGCCATGCCCAACACTGTCATTGCTTCTCTGCTATTCATAGGGTTTTCAACGGCAGATTGTTTCAGGAGTGGGGTGTTATGTACTTCTCCCAAGCCTACAGTACCCAGTATTCCCAGGTGGTCTCTCATCCAAGTACTAACCTGGTCTTACCCTGCTTAGCTTCTGATATCTGACAGGATCCAGTGCTAGGCAAGCAAGGCTGCAGGCAAAAACTTGTTAAAGATACAAATTCTAGGATCTATCCCTGATCTACTAAAACAAAATCTCTGGAGTTGGGCTCAAAAATCTGTGATGGTACTAAAAAGAAACATAATTTTACAACAGAAAGCATTTTGGAATTATGATGTGATCAATAACAATTTGTAAAAATTGCTTGACCTTAAAATTTTTTTAAATCTATAATTAATTTTAAAGTCTTTCATAAGCCAGCTTTATTTTTACTTTACTTTGGCTATTGAAAAAGCCCAGTGCATTGGTTACTTTTAGTATTTCTATGACCAAACACTTGACATAACTTAAAGAAGGAAAGATTTATTTTGACTCATGATTGCAGAGATTTCAGTCCACAGTTCTTGTTCCATTGGGTCTGGGCCCATAGTAAAGGTAGAAGTGTATGGAAAGGCTACTCGCTCTGTGGCAGACAGGAAGCAGAAATAGCAACAGGAAGGGGCCAGGGACAATGTACCTCCAAATATTCACCCCCAGTGACTCACTTCCCTTAGTTAGGTACCACACCATAAGGTTTCCAGAATCTGCCAGAAGAGTACCACTAGCTGAGAACCCAGCCCCAACAGAGAAACCTCTGGGTAAACTTTCACATAAAAACTGTTTAACATACAACTTCTAAAATACTAATATATTAAGGCTAATTTTATAACATTTCTGTTCTCTGAAGCTACATACTTGAAAATTTGATTTAGTATCATTAGCTACCCATGTAACAGTAATAATCTAGCTTCCATAAGAAAGTGGAAACTGCCTGAAATATATCTCCCCTAATCTGTAAATCCACTGTGGTGGCCAATCCCATCAGACCTCAGAAGCTAAGTAGGGTCAGGCTTGGTTAGTACTTGGATGGAAGACCACCTGGGAACACCAGCTACTGTAGGCTTGGAAGAAGGACCCGACAACTGACTCTTAAAACACAATCAGTTATTGAAAACCCAATGAATAGCAGAGAAGCACTAACAATACCATTTTGCCTGTTGTACATAGGGTCGCTATGAGTCGAACACTGACTCGACGGCACCTAACAACAACAATCTGTAAGCCACCATCACTAGCTTGAAGCACTAAGGTATATTTCTCTTTAAAAGTTGTGGAGGATATATAAGTATATTTATATATAACAAACTCTCAATTGTCTGTCAGCTTGCCATACTGTGGGGGCTTGTATGTTGCTGTGATGCTGAAATTTAAACTATCAATATTAGAGATACCAGCAGGGTCACTCATAATGGGAAGGTTTAAGCTGAGCTTCCAGACTAAGACAGACTAAAGTGAAGCCTATTCTTGAAACAATTAGCAATTCAAAACCCTATAGATAGCAGAGAAACACTGTCAGATATAGTTATGGAAAATGAGCCCCCCACATTGGAAGGCACTCAAAAGGTAACTGGGGAAGAGTTGCCTCCTGAAAGTAGAGACTACCTTAATGACAGGAATGTAGTAAAACCCCAGGGACCTCCACTTGCTGATGTAGCACGACTCAAAACTCAAAGGAAAAACTGTAAACATCCATTAATACTTGGATCATAGAATGTACCTAGTATGAACCTAGGAAAATTAGAAATCATCAAAAGGTAAATGTAGTTCATAAGCATTGACATCCTAGGCAACAGTGAGCTAAACTGGACTGACATGGGCCATTTTGAATCAGATGATACTATGCTGGGAATGCCAAATTAAAAAGAAATGAGGTTACATTCATCATAAAGAAACGACATCTCAAGATTTGTCCTGAAGTACAATGCTGTAAGTGATAAGATGATATCCATATGCCTACAAGGAAAGCTAGTTAATATGACTATTATTTAAATCTATGCACCACCATTAAGGCTACAAAAGAACACAGGGAAGACTTTTACCAGTTTCTGCATTGTGAAATAGATCAAATGTGCAATCAGGATATACTGATAATTACTGGTGACTGGAATGCAAAAGTTAGAAACAAAGAAGAAGGCTTAGTAAGGAAATAGATGGGCTTGGAGAACATAAAATGACCTGGGACAAAGTCTTTCGGGCCCACTGAAGAGACTATGGAAAGTAAGTAACTATCCACGAGGACAATGCTGTGTGATAAAACTCTCTCCAGGTGTGTTGACAGACTTCAAGCTCAGGGGAGGGAGCACAGATTTCTTCTTTGGAGGATCTTGATTCAGGTAGATAAGGGAATTTTGCAGAAAGCCTTTCCCTGCACTTGAAGGGAGAAGCAAGACAAAGTGAGAAAGACCTTGATTCTATGCTTGCCTTTAAAGCTGTTTCATTTCCTTTGTAGAAAATTGCTCAGCACACCCAAAAACTCCATGTTTCTGGGGTTGGTCCTTTGAGCTCCAACACCTGTCTGTGTTTTCCAGGCCTGCACCTTGTCTTAGAGATTCTGCCTACACAGTCTCTGTAGACTTGCACACATTCTGCTGTGCACGAGGGAGCTGTCTGAATAGAGGACACCAGCAGGGGATGAAATCTAAGCAGCAGAACCTAGATTCTAGAACAGTTGGCAGGACTGCCTCTTACCCTCTTTCACCACTTTTCTGAAAGTGGACATGATTCACTGAAGAAAATAATTAGCCAAATGAACCATTTAGCTTTTCTGCCTAAACAAATGTGGAAATAGTTCCTGTAATGAACTGATTTATAACCTTGCCTTCCCCTGTCAGAGAACATCATGGCATGGTAGATCAGGAACAGAGACTGGACCAAGGCTCTGGGTAAAAAACTTCAAAACTCCACCCCCCAGTGACTCATTTCCACCAAACTAGATCCCACCATGCAAAGGTCTGTAACATCTCAGGACAGCACCACCACCTGAGGACCCATTGTTTAAATACATGACCATTGGGGAACATTTAGATCCAAACCATAACAGATGTGTAACATATCTTCTTTACTATAATCAAGAAAATTATGCATTTATAAAGAATACAATTTTGTTAAGTGTAAAACTGTTTTACTTTAATACTCAGTTTCTAAGGGGATTAATCATTTTTCATGAACTGTTTCTTTATATGATCTAGAAATAATTTATAAACTACTTTTTGCTACATGGAAACAACTGAAATTTATTGGATATTTTCACCACATAAATATGCTGAGAAAAGAGAGAAAAAATAACATAAAATTTAATGTATTCACATAAATATAATTATAAATTAAACCTTGCAATTAAAAATATGTTCTTATAGGTATTTAGTTTTTAAACATTTCATATATATATATATATATAGAGAGAGAGAGAGAGAGAGAGAGAGACAAACCAGCATATACTGATATTTCGATAGCATCAAGTTTGCAGTTGAATATGGAAACTGCTGAGATTAAAAAAAAGATTATGAGTTTTATGAATTCCACTTCAAATATGTAGTTATATTTCCATTTCACTTCTGGAAATTTACATTTTCTTTATACACATAGAAGAGCTCATTACTAATATGACAATTTGTAAGTTTTAGACTTCCACCACATAGCTGTTTCAGATGAATAGTAACAGGTGGCTAAGTATTCACATCATGCATAACCAGGCTGCCCGTGACAGCAAGTGCAAAGAGTGAGGTCCAGACATATAAAAAGTATTGTTTTCCTAGACGCTTTTCCTGTAATAGGACACATTTCCACATGGAACAAATCTGCAGATGCTTCAAAATTTAATAAATCCCCATCCAAACTTGTTAGATCTTTCATTTCCTTAACTTATTCCTCCTGTGTTATGTCCTACGCAATTTATCTTTCCCATCCTCCTATAAACCCACATTAAAATTCTGAATCTAAGTTGCTGCATCCCTCCTCCTTCCCTGTCTTCACACTCAGACAATCAAAATCAGTTCAGTTAATATCACTGTGAGTCTATCCTTTCAGCTTCAACTTTGGTCTCATTTCCTTAACAAAGACACAGATTATTAACAGAGATCTGGATGATTTTATCTTCGTCTGGAAAGAATTTCAATTTCTTTCTGGCATTTGTTCAGGATGATGGGTAGATTATCTTAATCCAATTAAGAATGAGGCAATTTGAAGTCAAGCTTTATTCTATTTAAAGGGCAGCCTACTTCTAATTCCTCCTTATTTTGGATTGTAACTCTTTGAGCCTCTTTTCATTATTGGAAGTAGAGCTCTAAATTTTTCCCCACTATTGAAAATTCTACTGAGTTCTAGATCCTGTCAATTACTTTCTTTTATCTCAGACTATTAGTTTCTGAGTTGATGCTTGAAGTCACAAATGGTTTGATGTAGATAAATCACTAAATGTCAAGATCACTTTTATTCATTTTTCTTCTCAGAATCATGACTTATCAAGACTTACATACATCAGTTGCCCTTTAACATCTGAAAGTAGAGGAACTGTTTAAAAATTTAAGATGAAATTCACATAACATAAAATTAACTCTAATGTGAACAACTCAATGGCCCTTACTACATACACAATGTTGGACAACACCTACTTAATTCCAAAACACTTTATCATCTCAAAAACAAAGCCTGTATTTATTAAGCAATTACCTACTTTCCCATTTTACTCCATCCTCTAGAGATCATTATTCTAGTTTCTTTATAAACTTACCTATTATGTTATGGATAAAATCAAACACATGACTTTTGAAACTAGATTCATTCACTTAATGTAATATTTTCACAGTTCATTTACGTTGCACCATATATCAGAATTTCATTTGGTTTTAAGGATAAATAATACTCCCCTGTATATATGGAACACATTTCAACTATTTAATCTGTTAATGGACATTGGGCTTTTTCCACCTTTTGGCTACTATAGATGCTGCAGATAAAAATGTATGTCTGTGATGATTCATTTTTGTATCAACCTCACAGGATTGAGGGATTGAGGGATTTAGGATTGAGGGATTCCTTGAGAATTGCTACTGAATACCGCTGGGTGTACCTGTGAGAGCATTTCCAGAGAATATTGGAGCCTGTGGGTAACTGAATTCAGTGGGGAACATCTGCCTCTAAGGTACAGGAATATCATCCAATAGGTCTGGGTAAATGGAACAGAAAGCAGGAATGGGAAAACTTGGCATATTTTCCTGTTCTCTGCATTAGATTCCAGAGGCATTTTTTCTTTTTGGGCTATGGGACATGCACAAGGGGCTTTCAAAAGGACCTCTGCCATGGGCCTAGGAGCTGTGTCATCGGGTCTCAGTTTTGCTGCTTCTGGCTACCACTGGCTTCCTGTTGCTTCAGGTTGCCAATGATCATTAGGGAAATTATTGGTCTCTGTGATTCTGTGGGCCAACTACCAAACTCCCTCTTATATAAATATATGTTGTATCGACTCTCTCTGTATAAAAGAACAGCCTGCAGCCATACTCCTGTGGCATCTGATCACATGAGATCTCAGAAGCTAATCAGGGTCTGGCCTGGTTAGTACTGGGACGGAAGACCGTCTGGGAACGCCAGGTGCTGTAGGCTCAGGGGAGGACAAGAAAACCCACTCCCCAAAACAATCAGCCATTGAAAACCCTGTGAATAGCTGAGAAGCACAGCAATAGTGTTTCGTCTGTTGTACTAGGGTCACTGCAAGTCGGATACCAACTCAACTGTACTTAACAACAACAACATATAAAAGAATAGGAAAAATTCAACAGTAGAAAAACAGATAACCTGATTTAAAAATTGGCAAGTGATCTGAATAGACATTTCTCAAAAGACAATATACAGATGGCCAAGAATATGAAATAATGCTCAACATCATTAATCTTCAGGGAAATACAAATCAAAGGCACAATGAAACATCAAATCTTACCACAGTCAGAATGGTTATAACCAAAAAGAAAGACCATAACTAAATAAACTAGTAAAAGCTGGGCTGGGATTTAGCTCAGTTGGTAGAGTACTACTCTATGTAGGCCTGTCTTTTATATTCTGGATATTAATCCCTTGTTGTATGAATAGTTTGCAAAAAACTAGAAAAGACAAATTTGAAGACTCTGAACACAAAGAAATGGCAAGTATTTAAGGAAATGGAAATGCTAATTTATCTTATTTAATAAATACACTTTGTACATATATATCAAGTTATCACCCAATATACATAGAGTTTGTGTCAATTATAAAAAAGAGCTCTCAAAATAAACCCATACAAATATAGTCAACTGAGCTTTCACACAGGTGCAAAAGCAATTCACTGAAGAGAAAGGATAATCTTTTAAATAAATAGTATCAAAACTAGATGTCCATATGCAAAATGTAGACAGGTAGATACAGATTTGTACCTTTAACAAAAACTAGCAGAAAGTGAATCATAGACCTAAAGGTAAACTTCAATATTAAAACTTTCTAGAAGATTAGATAGTAGAATATCTAGTTCATATTGGATTTAGCAATGGTTTCTTAGATGGAACACCAAAAGGATACTTCATGAAAGAAAAAGAGTTGATAAGTTGTTCTGTACTAAAATTAAAAATTTATGCTTTGTAAAAGATAAGGTTAAGTGAATAAAAATCCAAATACTTAGGGAAAATATTTACAAGACACATATATGATAAAGGAATTGTATTCAAAATATACAAAGAAATCATACAATTCAAAAACAAAAATCCAGACTGATTTCAAAAATTGGTAGAATATCTGAACAGTTGACCAAAGAAGATATACAAATGAAAAAATGTTCAATATCATCAGTCATTTGGTGACTGAACATTAAAATAACAATGAGGTAGCACTAAACACTTATTGTTGTTAGGTGCCGATGAGTTGGTCTGATTGACTCTCATAGGGTTTTCAATGCACACTTGTTAGAATAACTAAAATCCAAAGTAATAATCTCAAAACTTGTCAAGAATGTGCTTTTGGGAATGCAAAAATGGTACAGCAACCTTGAAAGATAGTTTGATTTTATTTTTTTGGAAAACTAAACAATTTTACCATAGGATGTAAAAATTATGATTCATAATATTCATGGAATCAATTTTAAATTGGCATATAAATGTTTATAGAAGCTTTATACTTTATCATCAAAAACAGAAAGCAACCAAGATGTCCTTTCATAGATAAATGGGTAAAGAAATTGTGTTAATTTTAGGAAAGGAAATTTTTAAGTAAGGAAATTTTAGAGCTGAATTCAGCTCTAAAAAAAATGAGCTATTAAGCCACAAAAGATATGAACTTTATTTCATATCAGTAAGAGAAAGAAGCCAGTCTGAAAGTCTACATATTGTATAATTCCAACTATATGATGTCCTGGAATATGAAAACGAATAGAAACAATTAAATTATCAGTGTTTGCCAATAGGAGAGGAGAGGAAAGAAGGATAAATAGGTGAACAACAAAAAAAGGGCATTGGGTGATATGAAACTATTTTGCATGACATTGTAATGGAGAAATTATACATGCTTGAAAACTCAGATGATACAACACAATGTGGCTTACAATATAAGATGAGGATACCAGTTCATTAAAATAAATAATAAATAATTATAGCTATAATATTTGCATTAGCAACAATCCCTATTCAACTCATTTTTATTTTTCAATTGTCCCACATTGTTCGGTGCATTTAACAAGGCTTTACTTTGTAAAGTACTTGCTCATATCCTCCCCATATTTATTAACAAACTCTAGCTAATAACTGGTCTCATGGCTTTTCCCAGGTCTTATTTCTGTAGCTGTCCATACAATGGAGTAATTTAGGTATTGTTATTTGATTTACATTATATCCTAGGTTTTCAATCTCTCTCTCCCATACTCCATGGTATCTACTTTGTTCCTGCCCATGTAAACATGGTCCTTTATTTACTGCCTGCTTTTTCTACCTGCAGATTTTGTTACTTTGTCAATTCTCTGAAGTTGAACATTCATCTTTGTCATTTTATTTTTAAATTTCTGACTTGAGTTTTCCACAGCTTGCTATAAAATTCTTCCCATTTGACCTTTCTTCTCAAAACTAAACATTTCTGAAAACTAACATATCATCATTTTTCAAAATGCATTTCTTCCAGTTCTAGTAAAATGTGACCTCATTCTTATGGAACACAAAATTGAGTTCTTGGAGTAATTGCAGTATTTCAGATTACCTCGCTCCTCACATCCAATCTTCTATTTTAATAGCTCTTTTAGCCATTCTTCCTATCTTATTTCCATATGACCCCCAGGTCCTATATCATACTTCAGACCTGATACTATTGCTGAGCCCTGCTCATTATCACTTTGCTTCTGTTTTCTATTCCTTCCTATCTATCTCATCAATTCTGCCAGATAGATTTTCTCGTACCATTTTCACACATCAGCCTTGCTTCAGAACATAGAGTTCAATTGCCTTGTATGGCATTCACATTTTTTTTCACAATTTTACTGTTAGTGACATCTTCAGATTCTTCTCTCACTTCAGGAAAGTGCCAGCATGACTCTAGCAAAACAAAAGTATTGATTGGTTCATAGGATTTGCCTCCAAGACTTTAGGACACTCAATCTCAATTAACTTTTATTGCCATTCTCATTAAGTGTCAACATCTTGCTTATGTCACACTTTCCCTCTGAATCCTTTTCTAAATGCTTTTCTATTTCTGTAGTTCTTGCTGATTCTACTATTACATTATATCGTGGCTCATCCTATTATGTCTTTTCTCCATAACAGTTTTATCAGTTCTTGTTGGAGGTGGTAATAAGAATTTCCTGTGCTGCGCCCAGATAATGGCCACAATGTATATGCTGGGGTTCAATGTTTCCTATGCTAAATGATGATTTTGCAGTCATAAAAAAAATCATTAGAAAAACTGCCATAGAAGAGTTTTCTCTTCTGGCAAAAGGTAGCATGATTTGACACTTATTTATTCAAAATGCATATTGACAGTTTAATCTTCTAAGAACCCAGGAGAGCTCCTGGAATACCAGCAATGTGGAAAAATAATTTGGAGTTTTTATTTACTATTGTTCTAGGTATATTGTGTTATGACTTCCTACCTTTCTGAGGCATATGCCTCAAAAACAAAACAAAACAAAACAAAACATTCTATCATTATCCTTATGTAAATAATTGCTGTTAGAAGGCAAATCCCTCATACCTCAAAGCAGCAGGAACATTCATTGATGAAAAAGTAAAAACAAACCATTAAAAAGATAGGTAAAAGATTTGAATAGTTAGTTGGTGTGTTGGTTAGCTTGTGCAACACAATGGAAAATATCTGACAGAAACAAGAAAGGAAGGAAAGGTGTATTTAGGCTCACAATTCAGAGGATTTCAGTCCATGGAGGAAGGGCAGGCATGGCCAGCAAGCTGGCAGCAGTGACTGTGGCAGAAAATCTCACATCATAACATCAGGAAACAGAAAACAACCCAACCCATGGTCCTGCATGATACCTCCAAAGGCCTTCCTTTAGTGCTGCTTCTGTTAATGAGGTCCCACCTCTCAAAGTTCCACAGCCTCCACAAATATCCCCACCACCTGGGGACCAAGCATTCAAACACATACCCTTTGGGGGACATTTTAGATTCAAATGAGTACAGATGGTAAATAGGGACATGCAAAGATACTCATTATCAATAGCCTGTATAAACATGAGAAATAGGAGCACAATATGATATTTATACCTATTTGAAAGGCTGAAGTTAAAAGGAGGGACTATACCAAGTATCACAAAGGATAATGAAAAGCAGGAACTCTCACCTACTGTTAGTGGGATTTTAAAACAGGATGATTAGGTTCTAAAGCGGGCTGGGGTTTAGCTCAGTTGGTAGAGTGCTGCTCTGCACTCTCTGAGGACCCGCGCATTCGATCCCCAGCACCACAAAAACAAGGGAAGGATATGGCAATCCACTTCTGAAACAATCAGCCATTAAAAACCCTATGAATTGGACCCAACTTAATGGCACCTAACAACAATGACAATATTCTAAAGCATTTTGGCAGTTCTTAAAATACTAACATACAAACCGGGTGTGGTGGCCCACACCTGTAATCCCAGCAGCCTGTAATCCCAGCGGCTCCAGAAGTGAGGCAGGAGGATCGCAAATTCGAGACCAGAGGCAGTCTGCGTAATTTAGCGAGACCCTATCTCAAAAAGTGAAAAAAATGGGCTGGGGGCACAGCTCAGTGGTCCAGCACTTGTAAAGCATGCAGGCGCAAGGCCGTGGGTTCAAATCCCAGTACCGCAAAAATAAATAAATAAATAAAAATAAAAAAAATAAAAAAATAAAAAAACTAACACACATTCACCATACACAATCAGGCCCTCCACAACTAAGTATTTTCCCTAGACAGATCAATCACAGGACAAATTTTTCTTGAGATATCTGTTATATTTCAGTATGTAACAGCAGTGTCTTGTTAACCCTTTCTCATTTTGTTGCACAGCATATTAAAAAGATATGCACTTGAGATTGAGATTTAATAAAATTACATTTTTAACTGCTTCAGCAATGACATTCTTAAATGTCACTGACTTTCTCCTTTTTTGTTTCCACTGCCTGTTGTAGTCATGAAGCATGTGCTAATTGTTGCCTGAAGTTTTACCCACCATTGCTCCTGCACACAGTGAAAAAGGCAAGTGATGACTTAGTATTATAATGAAAATACTTTTGACCTTTCAGCTTTCTCGACGTTTCTTAGGGAACCACAGATTTTTGCAGACTACACTTTGAGAAAAATTGGGAATGGTGAAATAATTGAAAGACAGAAAAAGTGAGGTTATAATAAGGCAAATAGTATAAGAAACTAAGAAAATGAATTTAAAATATCCAGGAGAAAAGATAAAAGCTGTAAAACTAAATTATACTCCAAATATGAAATAGACTAAACTCTGAAATGATTTATAGTAGTTGAGAAAAGAGCTTAGAAATAATTTCCAGTAACATTTTCTTTGCGTAGTCTGGGGTTCCTGATATTGGATAATAGAAAAAGAAATATGATCTTTGCATATTTTTGGCCAGTAATATACAATATTTTTATAGTCATGTAATTCAGATCCTGTTTATTTATTTCTAACCTTTAGAGTGGAAAAATCACGTAAGAGTTAGTTGAAATTGCAAAAGAGAGTGATACAGTAACATTTGCTGAAGAAGTGTACACCAGGGCACAAGGCAGTGGAAATCAGCAGGAAAGGGGGAGGAAAAATTAAGGCTGTTTTAAAATAGGAAGCCAGAAAGACCATTAAAAGTTGATCAAGCTGGGAGCTGTGTGGCAGGCACATGCTGATGGTCCCAGCAACTCAGGAGTCTGAGGCCAGAGAATTACAATTTCTATCCTAGAAGCAATCTTGAGCAAACTTAGTGATACCCTGTGGCAGAATAAAGATGAAGAAGGGACTGGGGTGCAGCTCAGTGGTGGAGCATTTACCTACTATGCACGAATGAACAAAGTCCTGAGTTAACACTGTAGTACTGAAGAATCAAAAAAAGCCTATTGAAAGTGAAGGTCACAGATTTAGGAGTTTTATAAAGTTATGACTATATTAATAATGTAAGTAATAATACAAGCAGCAACATTTAAACAAGATGTGGATAAGTATGACAGCATGGATGAATTAAATCTTCAGTTTCCAGCACAAGGGATTCAATGGTTAACTGTCCAAATTGACAAATCAAGAAAATAGACATGACAGTCACTGACCGTCACAGAAAACTGACAGTCATGGGTATAGACATAAACTGTTACAAATATTTTTTAAAAAGGTGAAATTCTTTTCCCAGGATATAGAATTGAGGGAAGGAAGACCTACGCTGCTTTAAAACATTAAGCCTTTCTGGGGCCCGGCGTGGTGGCTCACGCCTGTAATCCCAGCAGCTAGGGAGGCAGAGCCAGGAGGATCACAAGTTCGAGACCAGAGGTAGTCTGCATAACTTAGCGAGACCCTGTCTCAAAAAGTAAAAAAAAAAAAAAGGGCTGGGGTGCAGCTCAGTGGTCCAGCACTTGAAAAGCATGCAGGCGCTAGGCCCTGGGTCCAACCCCCAGTACCATACACAAAAAAAGAAAACATTATGCCTTTTATAGGTTTTTAAAAATAGATGCAGTTATTAAATAATTTATATAAATACATAGTATATGACACAAACAGAATATTAGCATATTATTTTGGTAATTTTTATATATTTATTTATATATTATATGTGATAAGATTAGAAATATTATTTATAAACTACATAATTAATAAATTGTATGTTGTTGTTAAGTGCCATTGAGTTGTGTCTGACTCATAGCAACCCTCAAAGGGTTTTCAATGGATGATTGTTTTGGGAATGCACTGCCACATCTGTTTCCCAATTTTCGAGGTGCTGGGGATCAAACCTGGGTCCTAGGAAAGTGCAGAGCGGCAGCATTCTACCAACTGAGCTCAACCCAGCCCAATAAATTATATGGATAAGTTTTATAAATAATTAGACAAATCAATAAATTACTCTCCCTGGCATTTAACCATGTAAATGATTTTTTTAGTAATGATACTTGATGTATTTAATCTCTTGTAATTTATAGGCTTTACTTATTGTTTGTACTCTAATGCTTAGTATAATGCCTAGCCTATGGCAGGTGCTTAATAAATATTGAGTGAATGCATTACTGTCATGATAATGTAGCGCCAGAGAAACACAAACAACTTTTAAATAATTTCTGATACAGTTTATTTTGTGCCATCAATAAATCTAAGACTTTTACCAGGTAAAAGAATTCTAATCTGGTGGTGAGGGCCTATATTTAAGAAAAAGAAGAGAGGAAAATAATTTTTGAGTGCCTGCTATTTGGCCCATGCATTATTTCATTTAATTTTTATAGCCACGTAAATGAAATATGTAATCCCTTGAAGTAATTTTTCATTCTCTACTTGTAGAGTGTCATGGAAATGAAAGAGTCCCAACAAACAGCCATTGAATAAATAAATATAATTGAAAGATAATTATTTCATTTGAAATATAGTGGAAAAAGGCATCAGTAAATGTGGACAAGGCTCGGCTCACGCCTGTAATCCTGGTGACTCAGAAGGCAGAGCAAGAGGATTGCAGGTTTGCAGCCAGAGGCAGCCTATATAATTTAGGAAGACCCTGTCTCAAGATTTCTTTAAAAAGGTGGGGGGGCTAGGGATGAAAGCCCAGTGCAAAGTATGTGTGAGGCCCTGGTTTTAGCCCCTAAGTACTAAAAAAAAAAAAAAAAGAAAGAAAGAAAGAACAAGAAAGGAAGGAACGAAGAAAGACAACATGAGTGACTTGTCAGAGTTGTACTAGAACTAGTAAATGGTTTGATATGTACATTTTACCCTACCTAGGGCTTGTTGTTGCTGTTGTTAGGTGCCCTAGAGTCAGTATCCGGCTCATAGCGACCCTCATAGGGTTTTCAATGGCTGAGTGCTTCGGGATTGCCTTGGAAGTGGATTGCCAGGCCCTTCTCCCATTTTTGCGGTGCTGGGAATTGAACTCGGGACCTCAGAGACTGCAGTGCAGGGCTCTACCCACTGAGCTAAGCCCCAGCCCCCCTAGGGTCTAGCATTGCCCTTATGCCTTAGTGTCCTGCTTGGAACCAGCCTATGAAATGTGTGTGAGAGTTTAGAATTATAGATTTTATTTTCTGAATTAATCTAATTTTATTTGACTTTAAGGAAATGATTTTCTGTCTCACTCTTGAAACCTCTTCTAGAATGATGGTGATATGTTTCATAATTAACTGGCTGATTCTTTATACCTACTTTCCTAGGCTGTGCTGCAGCCCTGAGTAGCACTATTGATTGCCCAATTCTCCCAATAAATATGCTTGCAGAAAATTGAGGTACATGTGATAGCAGCTGTTATGTTTAACATTCTTAAAACCTACATGAATCTGCCTGCATGTACTTTTACCATGTTGCATGATAAGGAATAACATTAAATGAGACCTTAGCATAAGGTTGACTATGAAGCTTTACCAAGCAACTTGGCTCAGGTTTGATGAGCTAACCCAAGCACATACCATTTTCATTTAGATATGTCAGTGCCATTTTTCACTCACACACAACAAAGGGGAAACCACACTGAACTCACAGTTGCTGATCAAAATGTAGCTTTTGGTTTAGCATTCTTTGTTCCAAGAGTCTGTGATACATTTGGTAACCAGACTAATAATAAATGTCACATAAAGCCCTAAAAATAGAGCGGTGCCAGTTTTGATATAGTCACCCAAGGAAAAACAATATAAAAAGGTACATTTTCAAGGATGTTCTCTTTCTTGTTAGGTTGTTTCAATATCCCAAGATAATGTTAAATGATAGAAATAAATTTCATTGGTTCAGTTCTGAATAGCATTTCAAATCCAATAAGCGGCTGCTTAGTTCACATTGTTCTGTCCGGCCTCTCTCCTACTTGTACTTTACGAGCTGTGTTTAGCTCAGGTCCAGTACTCAGAAACCAAACAGGAAGTATCTGGGGAGTCTCTTCTGAAGTATGGATGGGTCAGGAATAGAGCAGAGAAATGAGAATATTGCCTGCTTTCAGAAAGGACAGGTTGGCTAAATCTCTGATTTCACTGACGTTTGACATATGTCAATAATTCCTTTAGCTATTTCAATCATTTTTATCCAATGGAATGTAAAATATGTTTAAAGCATTCTGAAGTCAACAAGTATAAAGATTCTCATTTTTAACATTTTAATGCATATCATGTTTTTTAAAACATATTTATTATTGGAACCAACTTCATTATTTGAATTTTCACTTCAAAGGTAAGTCAATACAAATACATCTACCTACTCTTTGGTGTTCCTTTTGCAGTCTCTCCTGCTAAGGCATCGAGCACATTATTTTGTAACCATGGGCTCACAGGAATGTCATTAATAGGATCACAGGCTCCTCAAGGAGCTTCTGTTTTTTATCACCTTTAAAGTACAATGATGGTCAATAAATGTTCTTTTTCACTCAGGAATAGGATGGTATGGCATTTTTAAAAAATTTTAAAAATAACTGAGTAATTTAGGTTCTCTTTATGACTCTCAGTTCTCTCATTTGTAAAGTGCAATAACAAGCATCATTAAACTTAAGTTTAATCAAAAGCATTGTCATAAGATAATACAATATTAAATTTTAATCAAATGAATACCAATTTTGAAAATTTTGCCAAATTATTGAATAAATGTCTTTAATTCTATATCAGAAATTAAAGCCTGGTGCCATGACACATGTCTGTAATTGCAATGACTTAGAATGCTGAGGTGGGAGGATTGCAAGTTTGAGGTAAGAGGCAGCCTGCCCAACTTAGCAAGACCTTATCTCAAAATAAAAAATAAAAAAGGGCCTGAGGGTGCGGCTCAGTGGTAGAGTGTTTGCGTAGCATAACTGAGGACCTGGGTTCAGTCCCAAGCACCACTAAATAAATAAATAGATAGGTAAAGAGAAAAATGTTGTTATAAACACAAATGAACACTCAGTATTACATTATGTAAAAATATGGTAATTTAAGAAAGAACACAAAAATAGTCATTAAATATATTCAAAATTAATAAAAATAAATATAAATAATAAAAATCTTATCAATTTATAAAATGCACAACCAAAAAATCTTGAATGACTAAATGAAGCCATTAAATATCAGCAAGGAACTCAGCATGGTTTCAGCATTGATTTCTTTAAAGTGAAGAGGATCTGCCTTGTAAAATATTTCACTGTTTTCCTTTGATATCAATCAGCATAGGAACAGCAAATGTTAGGTGTATGCCACACAAATAAACATTATGTCATAGTCATATTATCACTTAAAATTTTAATAGAGGTGGGCAGCCTTACTGTAGGTGAGGGAGAAGTACAAAGCAAACAGGAATTTCTTAGTTCCCTTTTAGTCCAGACTTAGATCCTACTTTTTCACGTTCATTTCAGGAAGAGGAATTCTAAGAAAGTTAAGAAATAAAAATGATTCCAACCCTACCTCTTAACACTTCCTCCTATAGTGGACTAGTAAACTAGGGTCATGACTGCCCTAGAGAAGGGAGAGGGACAGAAAGGAATACGGGACTAGTGTATTAATCTCCTCCACCTTATCACATTCCTGTTGCCATTTCTAGTAGTAGAAGAATGCCATGATCATTGTGGCCTCAGACCCAGGTACAGAGGACATGGATATCAGTTCGTACCAAGCCGTTTCCACCCGTGTAGAGGCCACCAGCTTGAGCAGCAAAGAGCCAACAAAACCAAGAACTTCCTCATTGGCCTTGAGGGGAAGCCTGAACAAATATAGTCCTTGTACTTTCAGTCCTTGCCCTGTAACAGTGACAAGGAAGAGACGCTGAAGTAATAGACACTAATTCTTATCCCTTTTCCCTAAAATGCTATGTTACAAATACCTGAAAAATAAAATCTCCTTTTACTGGAAGGTTTTTGTCTATTTTCTATAAGATTGTTGTCAGTACTAGGAGGTTTCCACGAGATGTACCCTGAGCTCTTCCCTCCTTTTTCCATTTTGAGATAAAGTCTTACTAAGTTGTGCAGGCTGCCTCTGGCCTCCACCCTGTAATCCTCCTGTCTTGTCCTCCTGAGTCTCTGGGATTACAGTTGTGCACCACAGCGCCCAGCTGATCATAATGTCATTGAAATATGATTGCATTTTATTTTTTAAATGGAAAGTAATACACACTCCTTATTTAAACTGTCAAATAATTCATTAATCTGTAAAGCCGGTGTTAGCAAACTGTAGAGACTTCAGATCAAACCAGATTGGTGCACATTTATGTAAAGAAGCTTTTACTGAAATGCAGTCACACCCACTTGTTTATGTTTATATTATTTGGGCTATTTTCTCATTATAATGCAAGAGTTGTGTACTTGTTATAGCAACTGGATGGAAAGTTTGTAAAGCCTAAAATATTTATTTACTACCTGGTCCCTTACAAAAAAAAAAGTTGAGCAGACCCTATACTCTTGTTTTGTTCGCTTGTTTGTTTGTTTTGTAGTACTGGAGGGGATGAACTTAAGGCCTTGTGCATGCCTGGCAAGCACTCCCCTAATGAGCAGCACCCTCTTGCATTTTATTTTATTTTATTTTATTTTATTTTATTTTATTTTATTGAGACAAGATCTAACTACACTGCACAGGCTGTCTCTAGCCTCAAACATCCCATCTTAGTCTTCCAAGTTGCTATGGTTATAGGCCTGAGCCACCATGACCCATTGAGGAGATCTGTTCTAACTATGGAAGTTCCCAACTGTCTGTAGACACCAGTCCTAATCCAGAGATAGCCAGTGTTAATAGCTTAGTAGTTTGTCTTTTTATTTAATGTGTAACATTTCAGTGCTTCATTACCTTACAGCTCAGCTTTCAATGGCAATTTAAGAAGTCTTCCTTTTAAATAAGTGTGACTGAACATGTTAATAGTGAAACTGATTAATGTGCTAGTCCCAATAATGTATGTGCGTCTTAGGAAAATTTTCCAAATCAATACTTTTAAAAATTTATTTCTGCCTCCTTTTTTGGGCTTTTCCTATCCATAAAGCAAACTTCTGTCTCTACTCTGAATGCTTCTGTACACATTGAATATATTTTTCACTTAGCAGTATAAATACTGTTTGTCCTATTATCAAATTTTCCTACACAAGATGTTTGGAAGTTAGGGTTTTATTCTTTAATGAAAATTAAACTCCTTCAAGGGATCAATTTTTTTAAAAAATTCAGTGTCTTTCCTCAATTTAGTTGAGACTACATGGTCACAGAAATTTTGTTTTTATTTCAATATGCAAAAATTAAAGGTAATATTGAATGAATTATAATAAATTTAGAATAATATGTACTTTGCTAAAAAATAAGTAATTCAGCTTATCTAAAGATATTATCCATTCAGGTGATGTGAAAACCATGTCCATGACAGACTGCCTCAAAGAGAATGAATGCTGATAGTACTTGCTTTTCCATGTGAAAAGCAATGACTAATACAATAGAAAATAAAGGAGACTTCTCAATATATATATTAAATTCAAAACACTTTAGATGTGTTGAATTATCAAAAAAGACATCATATGTCTATGTATTTTAGGACTCTTTAGACACATTCATTGTTTCAAATATAAAGTTTTATTATCATACAGGCTCATTGGTTCTAATCTAGAGATATTCAGTGCTAATGGCTTAATGCGTTGTCATTTTACTTCCCACATGACATGTTAGTGCCCCATTCCCAGTTACTTGAACTGGCAAACATGCTTTTTAAAAAAGAGGCTTCCTAAGACAAATTTATGATTTTTCAAAGATTACAAATTTTGGACAAAAAATGGATGTAAATTCACTAGTAGTTTAAACAAAACCACCAAATATTTCTCATCTTAAAATAATCTTGAGAAAAATAATTATGAGGGCAAGAAAAAAATGCCCAGAGAAAAGTCACAAATTTGTTGATGGATTAGAAAAAAGAAAAACTTAAGCATTGCCATATAGTTGTACCAAGCTTGTGATGGTTGGAACTGAAATGGATCTGGACTTTCCACATATGCCCCTCTTCCTGTCAGGCTTAAAGGCTTGTAACTTAATGTAGGAAATGACCTAGGCTCATGATCTATGCCCAAGCCATGCATGCACACAGGAACTGGACACTGCACAGCCCTAGACAGATGTTTAATATTATGTTAATGTCATAGCATGATAACAAAATCTATAAAATTGGAAAATCCCAGGAATATTTGTGCTTCAAATATTCTCATTTTTTTCATGCATATGAAAGTGACATCTACCTAGCAGTGTCTGAGGTAGACTCTACAAGATGTGGATTTGAAATAAATGTGACAGTGGAGAGAATGGGAGGAATAAAGTTGCATCTAGACTCCAGAAACATCTAGACCCTAAAATATGCCAATATTCACATAAGTGGGAATCTAGGAAAGAAAAATAGCTTTGGTGGTAGGGGTGTGAGAAGTGGGTGAGGATAAATCACCACAGGCTCCAACCTGGCATGTTATGATCTAAAACTGTGTGTTGCATCCAGGTGGAGTTACCCAGAAGCCAGTTTGTATTTAAAGAAGGCCACTCTAAGGAGGGCAAATTTATACTGATTCATAAATGAGAAGGATCCAGGGTTGCAAAGCGCCAAGAAATGTATTCTAGGAAGAGGTTAAAAATAAGCTTTTAGGTGCTGAGGTGCATTGGAGATACTGACAGATCACAAGGAGTGAAATGAGGCACTTGAAGATTTATAGTGAAGTCATCCTGGGATAAGATAAGCAAGAACCAGATCATATAATATTCTCAAATCCAAGACAGGTGGGGCATGAGTGTACCTACTTTGTTTCAAAAGCAATGGAGGCCAATGGAAAATTGTAGGATACAGAAAGGATTTATATGATTAATATGCTGCAGGTTTCTCTAGTTGCTGCATGGACAGTGGATTTCAAATGTGTTGGCAACAGAGCAGAGAGGTAAAGAGAAGATGATTGTAATGGTCCATGAGAAACATGGAGATGGCTTTATGCATCGCAGTGATAGAAATGGAGAGATGGAATCAGATTTTAAGCAGTGGTTTTCAATCCTTTTCTTAACTGCAGTGCAAATTTAAGTAAAAACTCAATTGTTTATATTTTATATGTATATATCTATGAGTGTGAAATGGAATTTATAAAATGATGCTTAATTTTATGACTGGTAAAGCCCATAACAATTTTGGAATAATTCTATTATCTTTTTCTGTTCTACCTTATCCTTTAAAATCCCACTCAACCCACTGAAATAAATGCACAATCCACTAGTAATTTGCAATAGTGTATTGGTTTAGGAGCAGAACCTATACAATTTGTTGTTAAACTATGTATGGATGTAAGAAAATGAGAAGCATGGGAAAGACACTCAGGTACAGGCAATCCAGTGAAATTTGACAGAACAATTGGATAATCCCTCAGAAACCCAACATTGCCATGGGGACATTTAGCAGGCTATATAATGGACCTGTGAATTGTGTGATTTGCCCACCATAAATACAAATATGTATGCTATGGACACGTGTGTGCTGGTATTTGCATGACTATATGACTTTGTTTGGGTAAATACTTAGGAGTGAAGTGCCTTGATTATGTGACAATCATATGATTAATTTTTAAGAAACTGTCAATAGTGGTTTATATAATTTTTCATTCTCACCAGCAATATATGAGAGTTTAAATTCCTCTACAACCTCACAAACACTCATTATTAAGTTTGCTTGTTTATTTATTTTTGTGGAATTGGGATTGGACCTAGGGCTTTGCAAATGATAGGCAATTTTTTTTTTTTTAGACCAGGTCTTGCTAATTTCCCAAGCTGGCCTTGTGCCTTGAATCCACTTTTTAGTCCAGGAACATGAGATGCCCCTGCCTCAGTCTCCCAAGAAGCTGGGATTACGGGCCTGTGCTAAATTTTAACTTTTTCCATTCTGACGGGTATATAGTGGTTGTTAATTGCATTTCCTTAATGCCTAATGACACTGACCATTTTTATGTGCTTATTTGCCATATGCCTGCAGCCGTAGCCCTGTGGCATCCGATCCCATCAGATCTCGGAAGCTAAGCAGGGTTAGGCTTGGTTAGAACTTGGATGGGAGACTGCCTGGGAAGACCAGGTGCTGTAGGTTTGGGAGACGGACCCAGCAACCCACTCCCAGAAATCAATCTGCCATTGAAAACCCTATGAACAGCAGAGAAGTGAACAGCAGAGAAGCACTGACAATAGTGTTTCATCTGTTGTACGTGGGGTCACTATGAGTCAGATACCAACTTGATGGCACCTAAAAACAACAACATTTGCCATATGGGTTCTTGGGTTTAGCTCAGTTGGTAGAGTGCTACTCTACACTCTCTGAGGCCCTGAGTTCAATCCCTAGCAGGTCTGGGCATGGTGCAGTGTCGAGTAGTGTTTCCTTCTGTTGTATATAAGGTCAGTATGAGTTAGACCTGGCTTGACCTAACAACAACAACAACCATGTGGACCTAGGAACAAGTATAGTATGTGTTATGAATGACTGTTGCCCTTGCCAGACTCTTAGGTTGATGCCCTAATCTCTAATGTGAGATATTAGATATGAGATGACATTAGGAGATGGGGCCTTTGAGAGATATTTGGTTCATGATGTGGAGCCTACACGATTCAGATTGTTGTTGTTGTTAGGTGCCGTCCAGTCGGTATTTGACTCCTAGTGACCCTATATCCAATAGGCGAAACACTATTGTTACTGCTTCTCTGCTGTTCATAGGGTTTTCAATGGCAGATTGATTTTTGGGAGTTGGTTGCTGGGTCCTTCTCCCAGGCCTACAGTATCTGGAGTTCCCAGGTGGTCTCCCATCCAAGTACTAACCAGGCTGACCCTGCTTAGCTTCCAAGATCTGATGGGATCAGACGCCACAGTGCTATGGCTGCAGGCACATGATTCAGGTTGTTATTTGTTATTTTTTTGTTAGGTGCCATGGAGTCGGTATCCGACTCATAGCGACCCTCATAGGGTTTTCAATGGCAGACTGTTTCGGGATTGCCTTGGGAGTGGATTGCCAGGTCCTTCTCCCATTTTTGCGGTGTTGGGAATTGAACTCGGGACCTCAGAGACTACAGCACAGCGCTTTACCAACTGAGCTAAATCCCAGCCCAGTGATTCAGATTAGTGACTTTAAAAAAAGAGTCCCCAGAGATATCCTTTGCTCCTTCCATTATGTGACGACGTGGGGAATAGAAAACCATCTGTAAACCAGGAAGCAGGCTCTTTCAGACACTGAATCCATTGGCACTTTAGTCTTGGACTTTAGGTCCCTAAAACTGTGAGAAATACATAACTGTTGTTGCAAAATGCACAGTATGGCATTCTCTTACAGCAGCTGGGATGGACTAAGACAGTATGTTACCATTGCATCCTAAACATTTGCTAGATTTATGCCATACATTTGACATTAAGCTACCTATTAAACCATCTGAAGTGGAAAATAGGATTAGTAGGTGATTCATGGCACCCATAAAATTAAATAACAAAACTGTTATTCAGGAGAAACACATTATTCCTAATACAGAGAGAGACTAGAGAGAATTTCCTAACCATATGTCCTAAAAAATGATAAGACCTGGATTTATGTCTACAATGAATTGCTTCACCTCTGTTTTATAGAAATAGGTTCATAGGTGCTTTCATAAGCAAGCAGCAGTGTCTGTGAAGAATACCTATGTAAGAAGAGACTTTGTATGGTCAGCTGGCATTATTAGAAACATACTGTATGTAGTGTAGAACACTACCTAACTTTCCTTCTTATTTATTTTCAAGTTCAAAGAAATCTTTTATAACACCTTACCTACAAAATTAAAGACATTTGTTATGTTCACCAAGGGTAGGTATCCATTTTTTTCCTCAACAGAGAAACAGACTCTGCATAGTACCAAAGATAGAAAAATACTGCCCAAATCATGAACCACGTAACACTCATTTTTCAGAGATGTTCAAAAGTTCTGGATTAACAGTCATTCTGTGGTATATTGCAACTGAAACTGTTACATGTTATGCAAGTTAAAATAAGTTTATTTTCTGCAGGGCTTCTCAGAATCTGAAATATTTACAAACAAGATTAATTTCAGAGAGGCATATACAGTATTTGGAGTTTCCTAGCTTATTTTACAAAGGAAGTCCTCTTTGCAGAGCATCTCATGAGCTATTTCAAGAAATACTCTTGAGATCATTCACATTCTTCTATTCTGCACTGTGAATTTGGTTTAATTCCAGCAATGACTCAAAATCAATCCTATAAAGAGAGAGTTACATGGATTCTGACATTGATATGTATGCAACACTTTGAGCTGTTCTTCTGACACTGACTGCTGTTAAAACAACAATGAGATGTAATAACTTGATGGTTTGTAAAGAAATAATTTCCAAAATACTATTTGTTTTGTATGCCCTAACCTCAAGTGTATGCCATAAATTTCTTTAAAGATCACATTCTACCTGGTCTTTTATTTCTATCTCATGGAAAGGACTTTGGCCAAAAGTAATAACATCTGATCTGCGAAAACAGAGAGAGATTTAGATTTCATATGTTGCCATTTTCTCCTCCTTCCTTCCTTCCTTCCTTCCTTCCTTCCTTCTTTCCTTTCTTTTGTTTTCTTTCATTCTGAGACATGGTCTCACTAAGTTGTGCAGGCTGTCTCTGGCCTTAAACTCACAATCATTCTGTCTCAAACTCCCAAGTTGCTGAGATTACGAGTTTGCACCACAGTGCCTGTCTATATGCTGCTATTTTCTAATTTAAAATATTAATATAAAGAATTCAGACACTCTTAGACACAATATTAATGTTTCAGTATCATACAGCTAGATTCTTTAAAAATGCCCACAAAGTATATAGAAATGTATTGGAAAGTAAATAACTAACTGCACATTATGACAGTAATGTTCTATATAAGTCATGCAACTAATTAGATCATGAAGAGAAAATGAAAAATAAAAATAGGCCTGAAAATATCAAGTTCTCAAAAGCATGCAGAGCAACTGAAACTCTCATATAAGTGAGAATGTTAAAAGCACAGGCACTGTGAAAAGCAATTTGGACATTTCTTAATATTAAAATGTATTTACAACACTATATTAAAATATGAATAGGATATTTCTTTTAATTATTTCCACAATGAAATTATTTATAATGATGTAGAAATTTTATTTTATGATATTTGTATTTGAACTGCAAAAATTTGTTATAAAGTAAAATTAATATGAGACCTGATTTTCATATTAAAGTATTATTTACATATATGGATAGAGGGTGTCAAAGATGTATACACATTTTAAGAGATGTTATCTATATGTTACTTTTTGAAATTGAATTGAATCATGGTACCAATGTGTAGTATGATGTTAACTCAAAAGATAGTGCTAATCAAATAAATGCTAGTGCCATCATGGGACAGGGAAGACAGCCAAAGAAAATAGCAAAAGCATGGTTGTTGTTCTAGGAACACCAGATCATTCTGAAATGATATTTGAAATTCAAGAACAATGCAGAAGTGCAATGATAGAGGCATGAGTATACAGCAGAATTTCCAACATGACTAACAATTGCATGCATTTGTGGTATCAGTTTGAGACACATAGTACTGTGTGTGATGTGCACAAGGGAAGATCTGGTAGAACTTGGACAGCAACAAGTCCTGCTTCTTGTGATATGGTAACCACTTTGAGCACCTCTTGTTATTGGAGAAGTCAAATATGACTTGTATTCACTTTTTGTTATCAATATATATTGAGTATTAAAATTTTGTTACAGTTTTTTTTCCTTTCTTAAAATGTATACATTTTTGTCACCTTCTGTAGTTAAAGTGACTATACATTAAAAACATCCTTATATTTGGCGTGTAAGTTTTTTGTATTTTTTCTTCTGTTGTTAGTTGCTGTCAGGTTGAACCTCATAGCAACCCTATGTACAACAGAATGAAACACTCCAGTGCTTCTCTGCTATTCAAAAGGTTTTCAATGGCTGATTGTTTTGGGATTGTTTTGGAACTGGGCTATGAGATCCTTCTCTTATTTATTTATTTATTTATTTATTTATTTATTATGGTGCTAGAGATTGAACCCAGGGCCTCAGAACATACAGAGCAAGCCCTATGCCAACTGAGCTAAACTCCAGTCCTTTTCCTTCTGTTCATAGTTAATTTCCCTATTTTGATCTTTAAACTCCATATTTAGATTTTTTCAGCTGACAGAACCATCTTAACCTAAATGTGTACAAGCATCTCAGATCATATTTCAACCAAATCCTCCAGTTTAACCATCACAATAAAGAACAGCTCCATTCTTTCAGTTGATTAAATCAAAGTGTTTAAACAGTACATGTTTTCGTTCTTAGTTTTATTCCATTCACTCAATCTGTTAGTGAACATTGTTAGCTCTACCAATAATATATATCATAAATCATCTTTCCACTTGACACTCCTTGTCTGAAATCATTCTAGGGAAAGTCACCAATGTCTGCTGCCTGGATTATATTAATCACATCTGAGCAGAACCTTGCTCAGCCTCTACTTCCAGTCCATTTTCACAGAGAAATTAGACTGATCATCATTTTAACACCTACATTAAACTATGGGATTCTTCTTTTCCAAACCCTCCAATGCTTTTCTCTCTGTATTAGTCTGAGTACTCGTAGTTGTTAAGTAAATAAACCTCAAATAATTGCACAAAACACATTATGAGCTTAGTAGTTGGTCAAATGATGGCCCTCATTGATAGACTACTCTCCTCTACATGATATTTCAGAGATCCAGACACCTTCTAATTGGAAGCTTTGTCATTTTATCATGTGGCATCCAAATTTTAACAAGTTGGACCTCAAATTATATGTAGGTTATGAATTCATCTAGCTAAACTAATGTGCTTGAAAAAGATGTTAAATGTAAGATACTCACTAAAATATGACAGTGATTGTAATCCAATTGGCGTGGTTATGATGATTTACTTTTTCCTTAAACATCTTCATTTTCCTATAAGGTCTAAAAGGCATTGTTGTTGTTGTTAGGTGCCGTCAAGTTGGTATCCAACTCATAGAGACCCTCATAGGGTTTTCAATGGCTGACTGTTTCGGGATTGCCTTGGGAGTGGATTGCCAGGTCCTTCTCCCATTTTTGCAGTGCTGGGAATTGAACTCGAGACCTCAGAGACTGCAGTGCAGCGCTCTACTAACTGAGCTAAATCCCATCCCCTAAAAGGCATTAGGATATATTATTTTCATAATCTTGGAAACATAAACTTTCTAAAATGATGATTTAAGAGCAGATTACTAGTCTAATACTCAGAAACTGGATTCTAAAGACTAAAAAGGAGAGCATATGAAGGAGGAAAGAACTCTCTCACTTCTAGAGAAAAACCTATTGTTGTTGTTGATAGGTGCCATTCAGTGAAGTCTAACCCATAGCAATCGTATGTACAATTTAATGAAACAAACCTCGACACTGTGCCATGCCTGGCACTACGTAAATGCCTCTCTGCTATTCACAGGGTTTTCTGTGGCTAATTGTTTCCAGAGTGGGCTTCCAGGTCCTTCTCCCATTTTTGTGGTGCTGGAAATCAAACCCAGGGCCTCAGAGAGTGCAGAGCAGCACTGTACCAACTGAGCTAAACCCCAGCCCAGAGCAAAACCTGGCAAATCAGATTTCTCCTGATTTGGAAAGAAAAAGGCTGGAGATATGGTGGCTTCAAGAGAAAATGAAGGCTTCCTTTCTTGGATACCCCTTGAAATTCACGCCTACCTGTTCTGCTTAACCCGTAACAGAAAAATGCTCACCTAGTGAGGTGCTTCTCTAGCATGGTATTTCAAGAGCTAAGCTTATATGAATAATGCTTATCAAATTGCATATATGAAAATTGTCACAACGAAAAACATGTCAAATGCATCACATTATGATGTACATTAAAAATTTCTAATAAAAAAAAAAAGAGCTAAGCTTGTGTCTTCTGCTGCAGAGGGTGAAGCCTGTGATCTGCATGTGGTCAGGACCAGAGATGAGATTAACCCTCTCTTACGTGGTCAGCACAAGAGGATGGGATCATCTGGGGCAGAGGGACTTTTAAGATCTAAGCTTGCCTACAAATAAATTCTCATTTATCTCAAAGCAAAAGCCAAATTTTCTTATTGAATCCCCACCACAATAGGCTGTGGACAATCCCCATCCTAAATAAATAGAAACTACAAAGAAAGGATCCTAGGTGGTCTTTTTCTATCTCTGGAATAGAAGCCAAGAATAATAAAACCATGAAAGGGAAAGTTGTACCCTACCACATCAGTTCCAACTTACTGGAAAATCTTGCAGAGACAGGTGGACACTGCTCATAGGCATAGCTCACTCCTCTATCCTCACAGACTGGCCAGATAAACCTAAATTCCAGAGTGCCACATACCTGGAAGAGATCCAAGCAATATTCATCCATTTTGGGGCGGTTTTGTTGTTTTTGTTGTTTATTTTTTTGTTTTGAGAGAAATAGAGGAGTATGAAGAACCTGTATTCATTCGCAGATGAACAAATTGGAAAGGGAGAGATAAAAGAGCTGGATAAAAGTAGTTAAAGAATGTGTTTTTGAGTGTTATCCATAGGAAAGTTTGAACAATTTTAGGTAGGACTATTTTATGATCTGGAAGAAATTATATAGAAAAGAAACTTGAGGAAATATGATGTTATATGATGAGAAGCAACTATAAAAGGGGAACCAAGACAGTTAGTAACATTTTAAAAAACAAATAACATAATTGTAGAATTTGAAGTAGAATCAGAAGGGAGATGAACACAGTGAAGAAAAATATTCCCAAAAGATAGACTTGAGGATATCAGAGAGTAGTAGAAAATAGAAAGGAGATGAAAATAGACATAATATAATATGGAAGAGAAATTGGATCTGATAAATAGATAAATTGCATAAATGACAGAGAAAATACAAAAATTTTCCTAAAGCACAGGGCAACTCGAATTTGAGGTTAAAGGAATTTATTATTCTAAGATATTCTACCAAAAAATAACACACAAATATTACTAAAATCCAAGGGCACAACAATATCCTACAATGTCAGGAAGCAGAAATAGATAGTTCAGGAAAGACAAAAAATAAAGTTGAATTCAGACTTAGTCTGAATAACTAGATATCAAAAGAAAATATAGATCTATAACTATAGAGGTTATCCCACTCACCTTCTGGTATATTGAATCCTTCCTAGAAAATAACTTTTATATTATTTACAGATTGATAAATGCTGAGTCTTAATGTTTATAATCATTAAGCATATGAATAAGGGAGCATAATGAAGACTATTTATAATTGCTATAAAGAGATGTCATGTGCTAGTTGTAGGTTTATTGCTTGTTATCTTCAAATTCACACTTGGTTGCTGGATCCATTAACTAGAGCTTGGTCTTTTTAATATATATATATATATATATATATATATATATATATATATATATATTTACTAACTGATGTTATAATAAGCCTTGTCAAGAGTGGGCTATGGCCAAGCAATTTTGACAGGAGACATTTTCTTCCCTGGTCCTCATGTACTCACTTGGCAGGGTCTTGCAGCGTGGGCAGATTCTCCAGGGCCTAGGGACAAATAATAAAATAAAATAGAATAATGCACACGAAGTTACAATTACTATATGGCAACATGCATAAAGTTAGCCTGAAGCTGTACCACTGTGTCATCTGATCCCATCAGATCTTGGAAACTAAGCAGGGTTGGGCCTGGTTAGTACTTGGATGGGAAACTACCTGGGAACACCAGGTACCCTTGACTTGGGAGAAGGTACTCTTGACTTGGGAGAAGGACCCAGCAGCCCACTCCCAAAAATCAATCTGCCATTGAAAACCCTATGAACAGCAGAGGAGCACTGACAATATTGTTTCACCTATTGTACATAGGGTCACTATAAGTTGGACACTGACTGGATGGCACCTCACAACAACAACAACAACATAAAGTTAACAACAACTACAACAACAAAAAGACCAAGAGAAAGTATTTGCTACATATATCAGAAATAGATACATGTATACACATGTAGATCTGAGATTGAGAAGTACAAATGTTTATGAATACATTGAAAGATAGTCAATGCCATTAGGAGCATACAAATTAAAACAAGATATTATTTGTATCAATCAATTCACTAAAAATTATAAACAAATGAAGTTGCTAGTGAGAGAGTGTTGGGGGAGAAAATAATTTTGGAGGTGACTTTGGCAACAGTTATTAAAATAAAACTTTTATTTACTCCTCAATAAGATATGTCCAGTGCTAGTCATTTATCAAAAAAATACACAAGTTTTTGAAATATTTATACTGTGATATTCATTGTACATTAATTTATTAGCTAAAAAGAGAAGTACTTAATTGCACAACAATGAAGAAACAGTTAATTATGATGGTGAGCTGATCTTTGATTGACTTTTATCCCCAATATGTTCCTTTCATTTTCCTTCCCTGCTGTATATATTGAGGGACTACTCCCTGCAGACTTCTTTTCCCAGGCTTCTCTCTCACCTGGCTTTTTACTCAAAGGAAATTGGTGGATGGGATGAAGGGAGAAACTACAGTACATTTTTCTCTTCTCTCCTTGCCTTGGCTATTGTATTCAGCATTGGTTAGGTCTGCATGGGCCCCTTTCCTGCTTGACTGGACCCTGTGGCTTCAACTTTTCCTTAGTGACACCACACCCTGGGATCTAATTTCTTCATATTTGTCCCTATAGCTTAAGATGTGGGCTGCTTCCTGGTTATATTAACCTCTAGATTACCTCTTTATTCCTACCTGGCTTCTTGCTTCTTCCATCATATCCACAACTAATTCTTAGTAATCTATTTCCTCTACACTAAATACTCAAAATAATTTTGTTTGCCTGTTGACATACACCCATGCAAAAGATCACTCACATGCCTCTACAGTCTGTTTACAAAAGAAAGAAAACATATAACCATATACTGAATGGAACAATGTTGCCGATGAGTTGCTGATTCCAAGAAAGAAAGTTACTGTATCTTATATTAATATGGTCTGTTATAAAAATCAAACCATAAGTGTATGGTAGGTCTACCACAAGTGTTTTGTCAAATAACACCACCAGGTCTATTAAATAAATCAAACCATATATGTAAGTCTTAATATATGTGTATAATAATGCTAACAACTATTCTGTATGGGGGAAGAAAATACTTGCCTGGCCAAATACAAGTGGAGAGGTGATTGCTGTGAAGTTCAAGGAAGTCATGTGCATGGATATTGAGGGAGGAGTACTGTCAGGTTTTTACTTCGCTTCCAACTACATTATTTGGATTTTTTTCTTCTGTCATGTATCACATTTGCAATTTCAAAAATAATTTAATAACAAAATAGGTAATAAACTACTGTGATAACTTTGTTAAGTACTGACACCCATATGTATTTTCTGTAATGGGAGTCTGAAAGTACCAGCAATTGTGGTACAATGCTTGCTTTGGTATGTAAATTTGTTCCAATATGATTAATGTATTAGGAAAGAGTTTGAGCATGCCCCCCTTGCCCTTGCTAATGTGTAATCTTGACAAATGTAAACACCAAGTGGATTTAAAAAGCTGCACCCTATTGAAATGAAAATTTGATTGGCTTAGTAATATACAAAGTATGAACATACACTTTATACATCTACCTTGTACATGCACACCCATCAATACATCCTCAGTTCACCTATGTGTCATAAGCCATCACATCCTTATGTCCACATATGGTGTTACAACTTTGTGTCTGATTGCAGATAATACTTTTTCCAACCCTCCAAATCATCCAAAAGTCTTCTTTCATAAACAAATTTCAAACATTTTTCAATGTAAACATTGTATTTATTATAATATTACATATCTATATCTATCTGTAATCTTAATGATATAATGTGTTAAAAGGTCTTACCATTTTTCTGAGGCTCTGATTTTTTTTTCTTGTGGTTAATTACTAAGTTTTAAATTATAGTACTTTAATCTTCTTTTTGTATAAGCTTGTGGCTTTACTGCACACTTTTGTATCATATGGTGATTTTTAAGAGTACATACATCACATTATAGGAGAATGAACTACAAACTAAACTTGTATATATTCACTAAAATGTTAGTAGTGTCTCTGAGTGGTTATTTGTTTTTCTATAGTTTTCAGTTTTTCTAACTTAACTATGTATAAATAATTTCATTAAATTTATGTAAACACTTTTCAAATATGAGATAATAGCTATACAATATTCACAGATTTTTTAGATAAAAGGCTGGGGCTATTCTGGCAAGCACTGCATATTCACTGGTGATACTATCAATGAAGTTCCCTCTAGTCTACCTAAATGGTACAGTTGCTTAGCTCTTTCTGGGAAACAGCAATAACCTCACAGCAACCTCTTGGCAGCTTCTGCAATCAGGGAGTCTCCATAAGTGTGAAAAATAGAAAAGTCTGACTAGCTAAATTTTTGTTAGGCAGGACCTATTACAAAATGGCACCTTCCTATAAGGTGATGTCTTCTTGTACCCACTATCCCCCAATCCTCAAAAAGCCCACTAAAAAAGCCCGCCAAAACTTGACTGGAAACCTCTCCGGGGCCAGCAACTGATGACTACTTCCTTTTCCCTCTTCCAGCCTATCAGAACCCTCCACACACCCACTTCCTACCTATCCTGATGTGACACGTCAATCACCCCTGCCCCCTCCTACCTAGATCCCATAAAAGCCTTGCCCCTTCCTTTCCTGGCACCTGCCCTCTCCTCTGCTAGAGACAGCCTCTACAGCTTCTCCCAATAAAAGCCTGCTTGAGTTTATGAGTTTTTGGCTACTTACTTGACATTTATGTTGCTGAAACCCGGGAAAAGAATAGTGACAATACCCCATTCTCTGGGGTTGATGGGCCTCCTGCTCTATCTCCCAGACCTCGCTGCCAGACTAGACCATATATTCAGTGGGACCCTCCACCCCTGCTGTTTCTGGCCGCCCCATTCACATCAGCCAATCCTCTGAGGTGAGTCGTTTGAGCCCCTTACTCTGATCCTTGGTTTCTCTCTCCCTCTTGACGAACTCCCAGGGCTGGGTCAGACAGATCTTTTTTTCTCATACTTGAGGAGCCTCAGTCTTGGGCAGACACCACCTTGACTCAGCTTCCTACTCCTCTATGTTGAGGGTACTGGGAAAAGTGAGAATGCTCCTCTTCCTTGTACCTTACCTAGGTATCCTCATTCTTCTCACCTCTCTCCTCCAAAATACCACAGGAACCTCTGAATCCAAACCTCCTCATACTATGCCTGTGGTCTGCCTCCTGGCAAGTCTCTAAAGCCTTGGACTGGTTCCCAAAAAACTAATTTTCTTTTGCAATCAGGACTGGCCCTGTTGCAGGCTTGATAATAAGTCACAATGGCCAGAAAATGGGACATTCAACCCTAGTATTCTCTAGGATCTTCAAAACTTTTGTCAACCAAATGGTAAATAGTCAGAGGTCCCCTACATTCAAGCCTTTTTCTATCTCTATTCCCGCCCTTCTCCATGCCAGTCTTGCTCTACGTCCCAAATCCTTTTCATTTGTTCTCTTTCTTCTCCTTCTTCCACAAGAAAAAATCTGATCTAACTTCCAATATGGACAAAGTTGATCCCTCAGACCATTCTGCCCCTCCCACACCTCCTCTTTCTTATAATCCCACTCATTCTATCTCTTCCGGTCCCACCACTCCACACTCCCCCTCCTGTGCCTCTACACCTTCCCTAACTACCTCTCCCTCCTCCCATCTCCTGAAGTTTCCATTCCCATTCCTCCCAGATCACCTACTTCTTCTCATACACGATTGGGATACCCAACTTTACCACCCCCTCGCCCCCACTGCCCAACTATAACTGCCCCTTTGGGAAGGGGCAGGACCCAAGGGCATCATCCATGTTCATGTTCTTTTCTCCTTTGCCAATCTGTCCCAAACTGAAAGACATATTGGCCCCTTCTCTTCTGAGCCAGACATTTATATAAAAGAATTTTGTTATGTCACCCAATCCTATGACCTGACTTGGAGAGATATTTACACCATTCTTTCCATTACCCTCTCCCCAGAGGTGAGGGAGAGGTTTTGGAAGATAGCATGGGCAGCAGCAGACAACTTGCATGCAACAGACCCCACTAAATTGTCAGGCACACAGGCGGTCCCAGATGTCCAGCCAGACTGGACATACTAGGAAGGGGATCCCAGTCGAGCTCTTAGGGACCACATGATAGTTTGCCTAATTGAGGGCATGAAAATCTTCTCCCAAAAAATGGTCAATTATGAAAAAATTAGGGAGATCACCTGACACCCAGAAGAGAATCCGGTCTAATTCCTCTCTCGCCTACCTGAGGCACTACAAAAATTTACTAAGGTGGACCCTACATCTCAAACTCGTATGATTGTTATCAACACTCATTTTACATCCCAATCAGTTCCTGACATCAGGAAAAAAATAAAGAAAATAGGGGAGGGACCACAGACTAATCAGACAGACCTATTAATTGTGGCTTTCAAGGTATTTAATAATCGAGAAGACCAGGCAAAACAGGATCAATTAAACAGGGATAAACAAAAGGCCCAACAAAAGCTGGCCAATTACCAGATGAAGGAAGCTGCCCTATAAGGGAAACATCCCTCCAACTGTGGGGGTCCACATGCTCCTTCCTAGAAATTACATTCTCACAAAGCTCCTTGATCATACCAACCTGTCCTACTCCTATTTTAGGGAGAGACATCTTGTCAAAATTCAAGGCCTCCATACATTTCCATCCTGTCTCCATCAACCCCACCAGTATGCTGCTGCTTCAGAGTACTTCTGATCCCTCTCCTTCTTTCCTTAGCCTGCCTCTCCCCGGGGTCAATCCCTTAGTCTACAGATACCTCCTCTCCTCCCATCACCTCCTACCATATTCCCATTAAATTCACCCCAAAGGACGCTTCCCAATTTCCCAAGGTCCCACAATACTGTATTGTCCTAAAATATCTCCGGGACCTAAACCCTCTTATACCCAGCCTCCTTACTAAAGGTCTCATTCACCCTACCCACTCTCCCTACAATACTCTTATTCTACCTGTACTCAAACCAAACAGGTCCTACTGACTGGTTCAAGACCTCTGAGCCATAAATGCTGCAGTTGTCCCTACTCACCCTGTAGTCCCCAGTCCTTATACCTTACTATCTCATATCCCTTCCTCTTCCTCCTTCTTTACCTGTCTTGATGTCAAAGATGCCTTCTTCATCATACCTCTCCATCCCACTTCCCAAGATCTTTTTACATTTATCTAGACAGACCCCAATAGCCATCATTCCCAACAGTACACCTGGACGGTCTTTCTACAGGGCTTTAGAGATAGCCCTCACCTATTCAGTCACACACAGGCCTCAAACCTGGCTCACCTAAATCTCCAGCCTTCTTCTTTTCTTCAATATGTAGATGATCTTCTTTTTAGCCCTACCTTACAGCTTTCTCAGATACCATACTTCTTCTGTCTTAAACTTTTTAGCCCAACATGGATACCACATCTCGTGCAACAAAGCTCAGCTCTCCTTACCCTCTGTTATCTATCTAGGGGTTAAAATTCTTTCTCACAAATGGGAGATAACTGTAGATAGAAACCAACTCATCCGCAATCTCCCTATAACTACCTCAAAAACAGAAATTCTCTCCTTTCTGAGACTGTCAGGGTACTTTTGCCTATGGATTCCAAATTTCAGTCTTCTGGCAAAACCTCTCTGAGGCAGCTAAGAGGGATCCCTGAGAACCATTAGACCGCACACATCCTTTTCTTCAATTCCAGTCAGCCATACTATCAGCCCCTGCTCTATCTCTTCCAGACCTACAAAACTCATTCATCCTTTATGTTACCGAGCAGTGAGGATTAGCTTCAGCGGTTTTAGGACAAACTACTGAAGGACACTTTGGCCCAGTGGCATACCTCTCAAAACAGCTAGACCCCACCACAAGGGGTTGCCTGCCTGCCTTAGCACTGGCAGCTGCTGCCTCCATGGCCCTAGAGAGCAACAAATTAACTTTTGGACAACCCACACTCACAAAGTCACTCCATCATCTCCAAGACCTTCTCACATACCGCAGTCTTTCAAATTGATCACCTACTCACCTTCAGTCCTTCCGTGCCATTTTCCTGAAAAACCCTCTATCCACCCTCCAGTCCAGCCCTCCTTTAAACCTGGCCACTTTACTCCCTCAAGGATCCCTACTTCCCTGACTTACTCATGTACAGAGACTCTGGACAATCTACTCCCATCACTACCTAATGTATCTTCACACCCTGTTTCAGGTCCAGACTTTGTCTGGTTCATTGATGGTAGTTTTTCCCCCTTGCTCCTCCATCCCAGGACAGCACCACACAGGATATGCCAGAGTTTCACTTACTATTAAAGCACATCCGCTCCCCCTGGTACCACTTCACAAAAGGCAGAGCTTTTTGCCCTAACTGGAGCCCTCACCCTAGCACAGAGTAAAAGCGCCAACATATATACAGATTCAAAATATACTTACTATATCTTAAATTCACACTCAACAACATGGCAAGAACATGGATTTATGTCCACTAAAAGAACACCCATCATAAATGGACCTCTCATTAAAGACTTCCTCCAGGTGGCCAACTATGGTGGGTGTTATCCACTGTAAGGGACACCAACTCACAACCAACACTATAGCCCAAGGAAACCACAAGGCAGACCAGGCCACCTGCCAGGCTACTCAACAATCCATACCTCCTACTGATCCACATCACACCCCTCAATAGGTTATCAAATATAAAGAAAAGGGAGCAATCCACTTAGGGCCATGGCTAATTCTAAATGGACACCATATCATTCCTGACTCACAAATTATATCAGTTCTCACCGGTACACATAATTCCTTAAACATAGGACCACAACTTTTCCTCCACCTAATCAGCTCATCTCTATCTACATCATCCATCTCTCACACGTCAAACACAACAGGTAACCCATTCCTGCTGGATTTGCTCCACAACTTCTCCTCAAGGGGGTCTCAGGCCATCATTTTCTCCCACTCATCAAACTAGGGGACAGCTTCCTGGAGAAGACTGGCAAATAGACTTTACCCACATGCCCCTGAGTTAAAAAACTAAATACATCCTAACACTCATAGACACTTTCTCAGGCTGGATAGAGGCTTTTCCCCTCACCACTGAGGGAGCAGCTATGGTATCCCAAGCTCTCCTCACTGATATAATTCCCCACTTTGACCTGCCCCGATCCCTTCAGTCTGACAATGAGCTTGCATTCATCTCACAAATTACCCAACAGATGGCAGAGGCTTTAAATGAAGGTTCCACATTCCTTATTGACCTCAATCATCAGGAAAAGTAGAACAAGCAAATGTTCTCATCAAGTCTCACCTATCAAAATTCTCTCTAGAACTACAAACTCCATGGACCACACTTCTCCCTTTATCCCTCCTGTGCCTCTGGGCAGTTCCTTGTAAGCCTGTAAATCTCAGCCCATTCATACTAATGTACGGGCATCCTTTCATCCTTCAGAACCTACCCACATCCTCCCACATCCTTGTAGACTACATCCCAACCTTAAATCACACTCTTCATCTTCTCTGTTCTTTGGCCAATCATCACCTGCCTGTGCCATCACTCTTAGATACCCATCAGTCACCTGTCATCTTAGGTGACCAAGTATATCTTAAAATCCTGTATCCTAAACCTTTGCAGCCCAAAATGGGAAGGCTCACTCATGGTGGTCTTAAAAATCTCTACTGCAGTTAAACTCATGGGGAAAAACCCATGGTACCACCTCTCTAAGATAAAAAAGGCCTCCTCTCCACTTTCTCCCAAGGTACCCAAACAACTTAACCAACCTCCTTGATACTCCTCTCTCCTGACAGGACTGACAAAACTCAAACTCACCTGCATCCCAGAGGAAGAGGAAGATACGACCTAATGCCATTTTGTGACAGTGCCCCTCTTTTTTTACTCTTTGCCCAAACCCTCCAGGAAGTTCTCCTGTGGTTCCCTTCCCTTCCTGGCCTGATAGATTCTATTTTAACCTGCATTAATAACTGTTTCTTTCAGGGAGTTTTTCAAGATTTCACACCCCCTAGGAACCATTCTCTATACATTCTACCCCTCTGCTGCCTCCTCTTCCCTTAATGCTCTAACTCCCATCCTCCTCCATTTTCTAGATTCCTGGACACCTACCTGCCACCCTATCTCAAGGGTCTGCTCAGAATCTTCATTATCCTGTTTGCTGTTAGACTCTGGAAAGTAGCCACCAGGGACTGGAAAATTCCTGAAAGATGTCTACTCCTGGCATTGTATTTCTCCTCTATCTTGGGTTTAACTGCCTTGACTGATATCCACTTATAATTTTCACTATACCAACTGTTTCCTGTCACTGTTTCCCAGTCTCCAATCTCCCTAAGGATGCCAACTCACAATACTTACTCTATACTCTTGAGGCTACCCATCAAGTTCTCAATTCTATAGATCCTGCCCTTGCCCAGGACTGCTGGCTCTGCCTATCACTTTCACCTGTGGGCTATTCTGCTACCCCTGTTCCTCCATTTGTTTGGGCCACCTCCAACATATGTTACCATCCCAAAGTTCAGGGAGGAGATGCTTTTCAGCTGTTATGGCTAAACAGCCCCTATGACATCAAGATTACTGATATGACACAAACAACCTTTACTGGAAGAGCAGTCCCACTTCTTGGACTATTCTTACAACAAATAAATCTCCACCCTTCCCACAAGATTCCAGTTACAGGATCCATCACCTTTAAAACCTTCTTATCACGTCAGACACCTCCTTGTATCTCTTGTAACCAGTCTGGAGGAACCCTGATAGAACACTTAGTTCCACATCTCTGCAATTACACATTACACATCAGTCCATCCACTGATCATGTTAATTATTACCTTCCCCACACAGGAACACCTGTCTTTAAGAGACATGTCTGCTTTTCAGGACCCTGCCAACATTACTGGAGCCTTCTCAACTGCCCCCACTTCTCAGTTTTGCCTTGGCAGACCACACACTTGCTGTAAAATTTTTCCTCAGCAAAACTGTGACCAAGATACATCATCCTCCTGCCATAAGATCCTCTTAAGCTTTACAACACTCAATTCCACTTTTTGGGTAGATTTAAATGATAAGTTTATACTTACAGAAAACACCACTTCATCTTCCACACAAATAAAGCCTCAAGGATCCTTTCAACCTCTAACTGGAGCTGCCTTAAGTGGAACTGTATCAGTATGGGAAACTGAAAATAACAAACTAAATCTCCTCTTCTCTATCAATAACAATTTCTGCTTAGATAATTAAGGCATCTTTTTCCTTTTTGGGACAAACACATATGTTTGTCTTCCTACATATTGGGCAGGGACTTGTACCTTAATTTACCTTACTCCAGACATCCAAATAGCTCCTAATAACCAATCATTTTCTTTACCTTTATCAACCTCAATAAGGCCCACTTTGTTGCTGCTCACTTGTTAATAGGCCTAGGAATTGCTTCTGGTGTGGAGACAGGAATCAGTGGGCTTACAACATCAATAACATACTACAGATACCTGTCCCAACAACTGGCAGACAGTTTACAATCGATTGTCCAACAACTCAATGTCCTACAAGATCAAATAGATTCATTGGTGGGTATAGTTCTCCAAAATGGCCAGGGATTAGACCTCTTGACTGCTGAAAAAAGAGGCTTCTGTGTGTTCTTAGAAGAAAAGTGCTGTGTCTATGCAAATGAGTCAGGAATAGTCTGAGATGGAGCAAAAAAAACAAAAAAACAAAACAAAAAAAACAACTCTTTAAAAAGGCCTCAGACATTCACCAGCAGGTGTCAGATTCTTAAGGTTCCTGGTTTATATAGCTGCCCTAGATGTCCTGGCTTCTACCCCTAATTGGACCCTTAGTCATGCTATTACTAGTTTTAGCCTTTGGGACTTCTCTGTTTTGTTCTCTACAGGAATGCAAGCAAGCCTTTACCAACTAGTCACCAAGCTCTTCATTGCAGGATACCAACCACTCTATGGAGGACATGATCTTCCCCTATACTAAGATGTCCTGCCTTCATCTATCCCCTATCAGCCCCCTCATCCATAAAGAACGCCCCCTTTCAGCTGGAAGAAGTTACAAAAGATGATGATCTCTGCCCAATCAACCTAAAACAACACCACTATAATGTTATGCAGGACTTGTTACAAAATTGCACCTCCCTATAAGATGGTGCCTTCTTCTACCCACTATCCCCCTGTCCCCAAAAGGTTGCCAAAAGAGCCTGCAAAAACTTGACTTGAAACCTGCCCTGGGGTCAACAACTGATGACTACTTCCTTTTCCCTCTTCCAGCCTATCAGAACCCTCCATGCACACACTTCCTACCTATTCTGATGTGACACATCAATCAATCCCTTCACCCTCCCACCCAGAGCCCATAAAAGCCTTGCCCCTTCCTCTCCTGGTAGCTGCTCTCTTCTCTGCTGGAGACAGCCCTGGCAGCTTCTCCCAATAAAGGTCTGTTTGAGTTTATAGGTTTTCAGCTTCTTATCTGACAGTTTCCATGTAGATTATGTAGTGAGCCACATGCTGCTAAATAGATTTGCCAATGCTCAAAAGTGATCATGATTCAGATCCAGAAACACATAGACAATAAGAAGCCTGACTTTCAGTGCTTAGTGATTTTCAAGCTATTAAGTAGAGGACCAAATTCCTTTACAAAATAAGATTCTGTGAGGAAACTACAAACTTAAACATATTATGAATTTCAGATTGGAGGAAAAAGCTAATTTTTCACCTGTGATTTGACTCTTGAACTTCCACCCACTTTTTCAGGGTGGACTTTCACCTGTGCTATCACTTTTACCCTCCAGCCATTAGCCAGGGCACGATCACAGTTTCTGTTTTCTGTTCTTTGTGAAGAACCACTCCAGTACAGTCAAATTACAGTGAACCCTTGATTTGCGGGTGGTTCTCCTTTCCTTCCCTCACAGTCCCCCTTTCTGGGACGACACCCACTGAACTCTGAACTTGTTCTTCATACTGGTGTTTTCTTGTCCCTACATAACAATCTGCTGTTGACTCTGCTCTCTAAGGAGCTTTGTTTCTAGCTGTTCTCTGACAAAGCTTGTTCTGTGCTGCACGTCTCGTCCTTTTTGTTCAGCCTCTGGCTTCAACCACTGAATCTCAAATATTCTCCAGCTGGGAAGCAGAAAAGAGCAGAAATGAAGAACCCAGAAGCCCAACAGGATGTTTCAGTTTCCCAGGGAGTTCGAATGATGTTTTACATGATGAAGCCCAATGAAACTTCTTTCCAAACCCTAGAAGAGGTGCCTGATTACGTAAAAAAGGTGAGACTATACAAAGGAGCCTCTCTTTCTCTTTTACTTAATAAGAAGTAAGGTGAACATATCCTGCAGATTTGTTCACTTTCCTTCTTCAATACATTCTAATAAAAATAACTCAGTTTCTTAAAGGCATAAATCAAACATAGAATTTCTACTTGAATTAAATTTCCATACAATATTCATAGCCATTTTTGGTTTATAAATTCCCTCTTTTATATGTCACTCTAGAATATGATAAAATTTTTAAGTTTTCCTGGACACAACAGTGCTGCAGGTTTAGCTGTTGGAAACAATGTCAAATAGTTATACCACATGAGTAAACTTTGTAACAATTTTGTTTTAAAATGTTTAACTTTTCCACCACCTCCAGGAAAATATTTCCTCTTTAATTTAGTAGAGTAGTTCTGCAGAATGAAAGATATGCAGCTTGATTCAGTCCAATTCTGACTTCCCAAGCTTGAACTTGAACCAAGTTTTCTTTGAAACTCTCAAGTGTTCAGAAACATTTTTCACTTCTGGTTCCTGGCTATGATTGGAAGTGGAAATATCCAGAATTAGAACTTGAATACTGAAGTTCCCCACCCTGTCAAAGTTATTCCTACAACATTTATTAGTGAGTCAGGCCAAAAAAAGAAAAAAATGACATCAGAGAGTATGTTCTTGGGAATTCAGTTTGGAAAACTTCAAAATTCCTGATCAACTTCCAAATTAGTGAAATCCATATTGTTTTCAAGATTTGGATTGATCTTACTTTTTGATTTTTAAGGAAAAAATGTGCTGCTCATGTCTTCATAATCATCACTATTTACATTCAACATCAAACCTAATCTAATACTCAGTCATCAATAGTGGAGCCTTATAAAAACAAAATAAAAACTAAATGAATGAATCTTGGATAGTGTTCTAAACAAACAAGGAAAATTATTCTTTAAGGCTCTCAGAAGAAAACTGTTTGTTTCTACTGTTTCAATTTCATCACCAGAAATAATTCTAGTAATACTAATGTAACACACTAGAATTGAGTGTGTCCTTAAATAAAGTTTTTTAAAGTGAGTCTAGCTTACTCACTGGTAGACGATAGACTTCTGACTATTTAACTTATTTTAAATGTATTTTTCAGAACTTGGTAAGCACCTTTACTACTTTTTATTATTTTCTTGGAACAATTACCATGTTGTATCTATGGTTATAGCTCATTTCAAATTGAATGGTAGAACTCAGGCACATGTTTAATGTATGTCCAAAATAAGTAAATTTCTTTGTTCATTGGGTAGAAAGTAATCCTCTAAGATAGATGTATAATGTCTCCTTCAGCATTTCCAATCATGAAAAGACTAATTACAAAAATGTAGAAGAAACTTATGTTCAATATGACAGCATTTCTTCTGTGTAATTTCCTTTCTAGGCCACTCCATTTTTCATTTCCCTGATAATGCTAGAACTCATTATAAGTTGGATTTGCAAAGGGAAGCCACCAGGTCGTTTGGATGATGCTTTAACATCAATATCAGCTGGTGTTCTGTCTCGGCTTCCAAGGTGAGCCAGATGCTTTTGCAACAATAATAATTAAAAACAAAAACCCTGAAATTGTCCACATATAAAGTGGAGTTGTTATTGTTAGGTGCTGTCAAGTTGGGTCCCACTAATAGCAACCCTATATACAACAGATGAAACACTCCCCAACACTGTGCCATGCCCAGCACTATTGTCAGTGCTCTGCGATTCATAGGTTTTTCAATGGCGGATTATTTTGGGAGTGGATTGCCTGGTCATTCTCCCTAGCCTGCAGCACCTAGTATTCCCAGGTGGTCTCTCATCCAAGGACTAACCAAGCCAACCCTGCTTAGCTTCTGAGATCAGGTGGGATGAGATAACAGTAGACATTTCCACATATATTCATAAAGAATTCAGTACCTATCATTACCTAAAATGTTGTAATTTTTTCATTGTTGATTTCTTTGTGTTTTTTTAAATATCATTTTAAGCATTATTAAACTTAATTACTGAGTTTCTTAGTACCCCCTTAAGTTTTCCATCCAAAATTTACATTATTATAGACTAGGCCCTGAGCTGTAGTCTATTTACCTATCAGAAATTTTCTTTTGCCTCGGGTAAACTCACATAGGTAGCTCCCTAGCCTGCACACACTCCCAGGCTCAGGTCATACAAATTGGTGGACTCCAAAGGTCTCCTAAGTCTTGTTCCTAGTATGGCCCTACTGGCAGCCAAATGAATACCTGTACAATATGCATCTGGTGGGAACCATTCTCTAGTTCTGTATGTCCTTGAAGTTAACATACAATTTCCTTTCTTGAACTATAAAGGAAGTAGCATCTCTAGCCTTGGTTTTGATCCCTCCATTCTGCAACCCCTTTGTCATCTTCATCCTATCACGCTCTGTTTCCTGCCTACATGTCACAGATGCTTCACTCTTCCTGGAAAGCCATCTGTGTGGCCACCTCCAATGCATTTTGTAGATCTAAACATAGGCATCACACACTTTAGCAAGCCTAACCTATTCCCCAAGCCTGTGTTAGGCATTGTGGGCCCACAGACTCTAGGGCTTACACCAAGTACAGAATTGCCCTACAGGAGGATGCTTGCCAGTTTTCTTCCAACCCTTCCTGCTAGCTTGCATGCAGCTTGAGAGCAAGAGAGGTGTTATTTCACAGTTTTAGTTCACATACTTGATACCTGCCACCTGGTGTCTGGTACCTGGTAAATGCTCAAATACTAATATTTTTAGATTGTCATGGTGATGGAAAAATTGGACAAAGAAGAGACCAAACTATAGTAAACAATAAATGGCCTATTTTTATAAAAATTGAACTGTGATGTACTGGAGGAAACCCAAAAGATGGGAGGCAACTTCAATACATAAGTAGAAGTTTAGAGCTGGGCTTGGTGGCGCACACCTGTAGTCCCAGCAACTTGGGAGGCAGAGGTAGGAGTATCACAAGTTCAAGACCAGAGGCAGTCTGTATAATTTAGAGAGACCAGGTCTCAAAAAGTAAAAAAGAAAAAAAAATGGGCTAGGGGTGCAGCTCAGTGGTACCGCACTTGCAAAGCATGCAAGCGTGAGGCCCTGGGTTCAACCTCCAGTATCATAAAAAAAAAAAAAGTCTGTGCTTTAAGCTGCTGAGGAATGTACTTCCCACCCCTGCTTCATTTACTGTTTTTAGAGCTTTACTTCTGACCAGTGCTCATGGCTTTGGAATGTTTCTAGGAAACACCCAGTGGGAAACCAAGGTGGATTTTTAAAAAATGACATTAAAATTTAAAGATGTCTGAAAAAAGAAATGATTTCATATAATTTTGTAAAATAGTTTATATAGAATAAACCTGAAAAACATATCTCTATAAATGTTACTTTGAGAAGAATGTATAATTAGCTATATAGTAGTAGTAGTAATAGTAATAATAATGATTCTGAAAAAGTACTAGTTGGTTACAGTCAGAATCGCAAGAAGATAATATATCCAGTTATTTGCAGCTAATTTCCAGATTCCTAAATTAAGAATTTGAAATTATAGATAACTTCCTCTATTATGTCTCCCTCAATCGAAATGAACATGAATGCATTCAATAAACTCAGGGATTTGTAGATTTGGATATAGATTTTGTTACTGAAAAAAGTACAGGTGGATTCTTAAGCTCATTTTGAGAATAAGTGTCTGAGTTTTGATCAGATCAGTGGTCAACTGTGGCAATCACTTCATAACTAAGAAGTGCCCTGTAGGTGCTGTTATGGGTCCTATATTTTACTGATTTGATTTGGAATGAGGTTTTTAAGAACTTACACATGTTGAGCGAATTCTTTAGCATTTTTATTTTTATTTTTTATTTTTTCTAGTTTGATTTTGGTTATAAGTGTAATTAGATTGTTTAGCACATCATTGTATATACTAGGAATACAAACTTTATCCTCAGTTTTATATATCAACATCTATATATCTATATCTATCTCTCTATATCTATATGTAGAGAGATAGATATATAGATTTTTTTATTTTTTATTTATTTTATTTATTTATTTATTTATTTATTTTGGTACTTCGTGGTTGAACCCAGGGACTCACACATACTTTGCAAATGCTTTGCCACTGGGCTGCACCTGGATCCCATTTTTTTTTTTTTTTTTTTTTTTTTTTTTTTGAGACAAGATCTCATGAATTGATGCAAGCTACCTCTGGCCTCAAATTCACGATCTTCCTACCTCAGTCTCCCAAGTCCCTGGGGTTGCAGATGGCCTGTGTCATGGCATCCAGCTTGGTACAATATTTTTACTCAGCAGTGTGTCTTTAAAAAGTACATTTGTAAAACAAAATAAAAATCAAATATATACGTTTATGAAAAACACATCCCAAAACGGACACACACACACACACACACACACACACACACACACACACACACACACACACACACACACAGAGAGAGAGAGTGAGGGAAGGCGGGAGAGAGAGATTAAAAAGAAACAGAGAAGGAAATAAACAAACCAAACAAACCAAACCAGTCCTTTAGGGATAGAACACAAAGTTCTTTTCCTTCACCCACTACTTATAACACTCCTTAAGTTAACACAAACTGTTAACTCTAGTGCTGTTTGAGAGAAAGGCAAAAGGTTGTGAACTTGAATTTGGAGAACCTTTTTTTTTTCTATAGCTGTATTTTTAATGAGAACAGCAAATTGCTGCTTTTTTTCTTTTAAGTGTAAGGAGCAATTCAAAACTCTGAAAGGTGGGCAGTATTTTTGTTTTGTGAAGGATTTCATCTTTCACAGCCTTTTATACAAAAGACCCCAACGAAGCAAACATTTTAAAGTATTTTATTTTATTTTGTTACTATCAAAAAATAGCATAAACAGAAAAGGAAAGCTGATTCTCAAGATACACTCTACTCAATCCCCTTTTTAAAAAAAGGAGGGGGAAGGGAAACTTTACGTTAACTCTTAAAACAATATTTCAGTTGAAGCCACAGCATCAAGGGGAATCCCTGTGCAAATCATTAACAGCTGAGGGTTAGATTAACACGGCATTGATCATATCCTCTCCAAGGGACTAATTCCATTTTCTATGCTAGCAATGGGGGCTTGCCACATCCTTAAAATAGGTGATTGCAAGAAAAAAATACTATACCATTAGTTAATCTATTTGTAAAGAACTATGCTTTGGTTAATAATTCTAAACAGGTATGTGGCTTCTGATAAAATAAGTGGAAATCAGAATGAGCATATTTTTCCACTTTGCCATTCATGTAATAGAAATATTACATTCAGACTTTGAGGAAAACAATGTTTATTTGGGGATCTCCATTTCATGATTATGTAAAATTTGAAGTATCTTAAAAATTAATAGTTTACTTACTGTATTCATAGAAAAGACACACACTGCACCCTTCTAATCTTTGTCAGTGAAATATTAATCATGAACATTATTACATCTTGTTCACAAGCCTGTTGCACAGGCTATGATCCATAATAAAAATTCATCTGTCCTAATGCAAGTTCTGGGCAGTCCTGCATCTGTTTTGCTCTTCTGAAATCCAGGAGACAATCTTCTTAGTCAGAATCTAGGTTTGAAGTTATAAACAGATATTTCTTTTTACTATCATTAAACAAACTGTACCATGCAGGTAATGTACATTTCTGTCAACTACTTGAATATATGACTATAAAATTAAACCTGATTTAGCAAACTATATACCAGGTCTATTAAGAAAAATCTGAAACTTGTGAAGCTTGCAAAGTATCCTGCTACTGACTTTAATGTTAACAAGTGAAAAGTAATCACATTTTTTTTCTACTTGTTTAACCAGAACTCAATTTCCAATCCTTCATTAGAAAATCGGGACCTCAATTTGTTACTTCCTTCCAGTGTTTCTGCTTCCATAAATTGCATCCTCCCAAGAGAAGTTTTATTCGTGATATAAATATCTACAGAATGTTTGTTTTTAATGGGTTCATTTATTCTGTTGAAACAGCAGATTATAAATCAAATAGCAATAGGTTGGAGGGATAATTTAAGTAGGTAAATTTTCAAATAAGTTGAGGACACTCCACTTTTAATACATATGGGTCATTGCCAATTTTTACTATGGAGCTAGCTCCACTGTGCTCAACCATATGTACATACACTTTTTTACTGGCCATGGTTGCTATGGAATTTTCCATTCCTGACAAAAGCATTTCAGTTCATCAAGGAAAAAATTAAAAAGGAGGAAATTAAACTTTTTTGAAATACTTTTGACTACTTGGAGTGGAGTTAGAATAAAGAAACGTTGGTTACTGGGGATTTATACTAGGCTTTGGCATCTGAGGCAATGGTCCCTTTGGCAACATCAGCCTCTAACAAATGAGAGCATATCGTTTTAAATGATGACTTAATAAGCCATTATACATTGTCCAAAATTAGAGATAACTGAATCTATGTGATATTAAGAATAATACTTTATTATTAATATTAAATGTTTTATTCACTCAAAATAATTTTAATGGCCAGGTGTGGTGGTTCACATCTGTGGTCCCAGCAACTCAGGAAGTGGGAGCAGAAGGATCATAAGTTCAGGGCCAGAAGCAGCCTGCATAATTTAGCAAGACCCTGTCTCAAGATAAAAATTAAAAAATGGACTGGGAGTGCAGCTCAGTGGTAGAGTCCTTGCAAAGCATGCATGAATCCCTGGGTTCAGGCACCCATTACCTCAAGATAAAAAATAATAATAATTTTAAAAACACTCTATGTAAAGAAGATAAATTTTCAAAAATTGAGCTTTGTTAGTTACATTTGCTAGGATGAATGCCTCATTTCTTCTTATCTTTTACCATAGAAACATTATAAACAGATGTTGTCTTTGTTATTAATTGTGAAACTTTAGAAACTGCTGTAAGACTAACCTTATGTAATAAATACAAGCTTCACTGCTTACCAGTCTGGACTTACATGCCTATTCAATACAGTAATATACTTTCCTATAAAGTAAAGAATGTAGCAAATTTATTTCTTCCTCCAAAACTACCTCATTGTCTTTATAAAAGTTTATGGGTTTATATTATTTAAAGCTAAATTGTGATCATTTTATAAATGTAATATTATAATGAGCAGTAGATTTTATCTGTTTACAGAAGGTAGAAGTTATATTATTTCTTATTATTATTGAGCAAAAATCAATATTCCACTAGATGGAGCAAAAGTGGCAGTAGCTTTACAGACAAGCAGTGCAAGATCTTGGGTCAATTTTAAGAGACTTTGAAATACATGCATACAAACTTTCTCATAAAAAAATTAATATGTATATACATAGAGAGAGATACCTGTATATATCTTATTTGATGTATGCATTTATCTACAACTTTCTGGAGATTTAAAGAGTATTTTTAATTGATAACTTTAAAATATTGACTTTTTAGCTTATTTATAAGGCAAGATTACTAGAAATAAAAATGCCTAATTTATTTTCAACACATTTGCCTAATCAGGCCCAATCAGGCAGTACACACAGCTATAATCACAGTTATAAAGTAGTATAAATTAGCAGATGCCTTGGAGTCTGGATCCATAACTCTTCTTACCCTGAAAGTTGCTTTGAAGTTTTAACAGTTTGTGGTGAGAGATGAGAGCATTATATTAGATTTCACTCACTTTCTAAATGATTAGTGCATGAGTGTACCTGAGAGCTAGATAATTTTAGGGTCTGTTCAGCATAATAGTCTCATATCCTAAATTAACTAAGAGGTAAATGAAAGGCTGAAAGACATGTGCAATATTATATTTCTACTCTTAGTGATTGATAGAGTCAGGCTAATATGACTTTGAAAACTAGTAAGTTTATAATTCTCAATCCCCAAATAATGTGTATTTCAAATTTATTGATATTTTTAATCTTAACGTTATAAAATGACTTTTTAAAAAAATTCAGGGTCAATACTGTATAGCAATGTAGTATTATATTAGCTTTTTACAGAAACTGAACTTTGACAGGACACATTTCTAATGATGAGAAAAAATGTTATGTAAAACACATAAAGAATCATCATACCAGTTAGGCAAATATGCTGCCTTTTATTTGCCAGGAGATATACTTCAAACCTCAGGAAGTCACTACTAGGAAGAGTTGGTGAAGGAAGGACAAAGGGGGGAATGCCTGCATGTGCACAGGTCATTGATCAGAAGGTTCTAATGTCTTTATATTCAGATCAATCTCCTGGTCTCTCATCCAAACTTAATGGCTGATGGGGTCTAGCATTTGTAATTCCAATTCCCCGGGCCCCCCAACACTCCATCTCCACTTGGTAAAGTAAACGCTCTCTCTCTCTCTCTCTCTCTCTCTCTACATATATATATATATATGTGTGTGTGTGTGTGTGTGTGTGTGTGTGCGCGTGTGTGTGCGTGTGCGTGCGTGCGTGCGTGTGTGTGTGTGTGTGTGTGTGTGTGTATGGGCTGGGATTTAGCTCAGTGGGTAGAGCGCTGTGCTGCAGTCTCTGAGGTCCCAAGTTTGATTCCCAGCACTGCAAAAATAGGAGAATGGCCTGGCAACCCACTCCCAAGACAATCCCGAAACAGTCAGCCATTGAAAACACTATGAGGGTCGCTATGAGTCAGATACCGACTTGACTGAACCTAACAACAATAACAACAACAATGTGTGTGTGTGTGTGTATATATATGTATATATGTGTGTATATATATATATATATATATATATATATATATATATACACACACACACACACACAAATTATATATGCCTCTTCCCCCAGGATGGGGTTTAGAGAGTTCAAGTTGGAATTCCAGAGTGCAGTTATGTGCTATGGTTTCAGGGTGAAAGCGGGGGCAGGCAAAGGAATTGCAGGGAGAGAGGAAGGAGCTTTGGTTTATAATTCAGGGTCTGGTAGAAACATTTTTGAAAATGTAGGTGCTATTTCCTGCAATCAAGGGCTTTCCAGAGCTTGATAATTATTTCCCAGCTGTGTCACTTTGGCAAATTGTTTTTAGTTGTGGGCACTCCGTGGCTATTCTTTCATTTGGGTAATGGAACAGGATCATGTTCGTCTTGCTGATAGAAGGAAGGGAATATTACTCCCACAGCCTCTCCTCTCTTTCCCTCACCCTAAGGAAAGTTTGGCTTTGCGCTTGAGTGTGAAAAAGAAAAAGAAAAAGGAGAAAGAAAAAGAAAAGAAAAAGTCTTGACTGTAGTATGTCAGGTATATTTCAGCTCAATATATGTCAATCCTAGTAAGTCCATTGACAAAGTAATAAATTGGGTGTCTCCTCAATACCTGGCACAAATACAGGGATATTTTTTAAAAGTGTTTTGATTGGCAAACAAAAGGTTCTCTTTGTTTTACAAATGAATGTTTTCAGGGACCCTCTTCTTTTATTGAGGTCTTAATACCTTAACACTTATTTCAGTTGTCACTGAAACTGACAAGGAAGGTAACAAATTTTTAGAAGTAATTGTATTGATGGAACACTTGTGAAGCTGGTGGTTATGGTTTTCCTGTTGAATAATACACCCTTGAGTCTTGTGCTGTGCCTAAATTTTAAGGAGCTTCTAATACAAAATAGTTGAATGAATGAGTGGTGAATTCATGGATGAATATGCTTTGATACCAATGTACTGAAGTTTACGTAAGACCATGTAGACAATTTCAACTTTCTGCTGAATTTTCTTGGTTTTAATTTGCTTTTCTTCATCAGTTGTTTTTAGACATTGGTTAACAACTGGGAACACTTCTTCTCCGCATTATCTGAGGTCATTTTCAGTTGTCATAAATGTTGTGGGATGCCCTGATACTGAATCTAATAGATAGAAGACAGGGATAGGCAC
>VMDO01015621.1:0-50565 GCA_007922755.1 Pedetes capensis
GCCTGCAGCTGTAGCCCTGTGGCATCCGATCCTGTCAGATCTCGGAAGCTAAGCAGGGTCAGGCCTGGTTAGTACCTGGATGGGAGACCGCCTGGGAACACCAGAAGCTGTAGGCTTGGGAGAAGGACCTGGCAACCCCCTCCCAAAAATCAATCTGCCATTGAAAACCCTATGAACATCAGAGAAGCACTGACAATAGTGTTTCCCCTGTTGGACAGAGGGTCGCTATGAGTCAGATACCGACTTGACGGCACCTAACAACAACAACAACAAGCCACTTTTACTGATGTTATCTTATGCAGTCTTCACATTGTGCTCAGAGAAGAAAAGATAGTGTGATTGTTCCCATTTGACAAATGAAATTGATACTCAAAGAAGTTAGGAGGCTATGTAAGGATAGGGACCTCTGACTTTTATTCTGAAACTCTTCCTTTTTTATACTGACTAGTCCTAGGAGAGAGCAATGTGATTAAAGCGTACAAACAAACACACAAACACCTCAGTGGAAAGCCGAGGAAACCCTGATTATAGTTTTAACTAGGAGAAATTGGGAAGGTCATCTTAGATACTACTTTTTTTTTTTTTTTAGTGCTGGGGAATGAACCCAGGGCTTCATGTATGCTAGGCAAGCACTCTACTGCTGAGCTGCACCCTTCCTAAGCCCTTTTTTTATTTTTTATTTTGAGAAAGGGTCTTACTAAGTTGCACATGCTGCCTCTGGCCTTGAACTTGCCGTCATCCTGCCTCAGCCTCCTGAGTCACTGGGATTATAGTCATGCACCGCAGCAAGTTTCTACTTTATTTAAATGAAATCTAACTGTACTTCTTAACTCACTTTCATTTATTTAGCAGTTACTAAGCATATAGTATGACTTATCTTGAACTAGGCCTGTCTCTTCCCTCCAGCTGCTCATACATCACTAAGGATTATAGATTATTTCTTTGAGTGAGATGAGCTAGGACAAATGAATGTGTGTGGCAGGATGTGGTGCTGGAGGCACAGTGGTGGGAGTGGACCATGAAGGCACCATAGAAATAGCTTTGGGGTAGGGCCTTACTTATGAGGAGAAGTCTCAGGATTATATGCAAGAATTAAATTGTATAATGGCTGTGGATTGTTGTGCTTTGTTAATCACTGCATAAGTGTAGCTCTTTACAGTTTGTCATATCTTACAGAAGATAGTTTTCTAAAAACGGTGGCTGACCCTCTAGAACACCAGTAGCAAGAAAGATTGAGATATCATTAAAAGAAAATATGCATTTCAGGTGTGTTAAGGGCTCTTTAAAATGGAGTATACCTACTAAAATTGTCTTCTGCTTTGGTGACACAGTAAGGCTCTGAAACTGCTTTCAGGTTTATAAAGAACTTATCTATTAATCACTGTTTTCTTCAAAGTCACTTGTGTCACTCAGCATTTTAAATATTTAGGAGAGATGTTTAAAGTAGCCTTGGGATCAAGCATGTATCTTGGGGTATGAAATGAATAAGGGCAAGTCAAGGAGAAATTTGGTGGCTGAACCAAACAGTGTGTAATGTTTTTATTTTTTAGATTTGTTTGGGTTCAGTAGATGCAATTTCTGAAAGCCTCTGATGCACTGGGCTTTGTGTGAGGTACTAGGGAACAGAGACTAATGAAGCAGTTCCTAACAAGGGGACTTGTAGTCTGACTGGAGGTATTTGTGGTAAATAAAATGATAAGAGTTTCATGAGCTGTTCTGAGATACTGAAGGAGGGCCTGTGCAAGCCTTTGGGTGAGGACTACATTGGGAATGGCAAGGTATCAGAGATGACACCTGAAGATAAAGAGGTTATGAGAAGAGTTTGAGGGTGTTCCAAAAGAGGTAACAGCCTCCTAAGCAAAGGTGTGGAGACTTACAGAAGTGCAGGTTTGAGCATCCCTAATCTGAAAATCTCAAAATCTGACATGCTCCCAAATTCAAAACTTTTTGAGCTCTGACATGGTGCTATAAGTAGAAAATTCCACTGACCTTAAGTGATGAGTTACAGTCAAAACATCAAATGCCTTAAAAATACTGTATTAAATTACCTTTGGGCCGTGTGTATAAGGTGTATTGTTGTTGTTAGGTGCCATCGAGTCGGTATCCAACTCATAGCGACCCTCATAGGGTTTTCAATGGCTGACTGTTTCGGGATTGTCTTGGGAGTGGATTGCCAGGCCCTTCTCCCATTTTTGCAGTGCTGGGAATTGAACTCAGGACCTCAGAGACTGCAGCACAGCGCTCTACCAACTGAGCTAAATCCCAGCCCATAAGGTGTATATGGAACATAAATCAATTTCATGTTGAGATTTGGGTCCCATCCCCAAGATCTCTCATCATGTATTTGCATATATTCCAAAACTTAAAAAAATTGAGATCTGAGACACTTCTATTTCCAAATATTTCCGGTAAGAGATGCTTTACCTATACCTGGTACATAAAGTACCCAACAAAAAAGAGGTAAATTCCTCAGAGACTAATGCTGGGATGTAGTAACTAGTAAGACTTTGTGTTCTCTTTTAGGGAAAATGATGGCAACATTTTTAGTTTCTTAGAGTTAGTTACAGTGTGTTAAGGTTATTATTATTTTTTATTTTTATTTTTATTTTTTTGTGGTGGTGCTGAGGTTTGAACCTAGGGCTTCACACATGCTAGGCAGGTGTTCTGTCACTAACTCCGGTAGGAGCATTTTTTAAAAAGTTATTTATGAGAAGAAAGGTATAAGAGATAACTAAAATGGAGAGTTATCATTTGTACAGCATTTGATGTCCCCCATTTTAGGAGTCTTGTTAAGGGAAAAGATGCAGTCCCCTAACAGATAAAAATTGAGGCACAGTACTTACTTTCCAGCCTTCCCCACTTCTAGGTTATAGGCAGTGACCTCGGTTTTACCAATCCATTGTGCCCATACCAAACTTGGATTTAGGACTTAAAGACATAAAAGAGAAAGGAATGGGGAACTTCTCCTTCTGGAGGGAGAGGCAATAACATGACCTACAAGGTTGAGTTCCTGTCAGTGAAGTGGCTTTGGTGCTAGTGGCTGTTGCACTGAGGATGAAACAGTGGTACCCATTCTAGCATCTAGTGATCAGAAGTAGCTGCAGTTATTTCCTTGGTAGACTAGTTCTTCAGTGTAGTTCTGTGCTTCATTCTGGAAGTTTAGGCTTAAGCCTGTTTCTCCTTCCTTCTACAAACTTGTGAGGTACCCAGTATTCTTTCAGTAAATTGATTTTCTGCTTAATCAGCGAGGGCCTAGTGTTTACATCAGAGAATCCTTGACTGCAGCCTATGGGGCACATCTGGCATGTTACTTGTTTTTGTAATAAAAGTTTTATTGGATCACAGCTACACCTGTTCATTTATATATTCTCTATGGCTGTGTTTGTGCTACAAAGGCTCAGTTGGTAGTTGAGACAGAGAAGGCGTACCAACAAAGTCTAAAATATTAAAATATCTCTGGCCTTTTGCAGAACAACATTTTCCAAACCCTGCTTTACTTGATTATAGTTGTCACTTAACAAAACAAATGTTCCCTTCATGTTGGTTAGTATGAATTTCACTGTTACCCTTTTAGTTTGGGTTTGGCTTCCAGGACGTTAAGAGGAAAATTTGACCATGAATTACAATAGCAAGTTTTAGCATGGCATGTTGGTACTGTGCCGCAATTTTATTTTGCTTTATTACCTGCATCCCATTGATGAAAACCATTGTCCTCAGTTATATGCTGCATGCATTTTTATGTATAAGCAACCTGAAAGCTGTTTTTGAAACAGATGGGTTATACTATTATTCTGAAATTTTTATTTAGAGGACTTTTTAAGGAGAGTGATTGCCGGGCTTCTTGGGAATATAAAAAATGTGAAGTGTATTCTCAGTTCTTCTTTTATATCTATTCAGTATTATCCTAATATGCTCAGACCTCTATCTGATGCTAATAAGAGGAATTCGCTTATGGTTTGGGACTAGTGAGTAATAAGAAATTAATGTTTCTGACTCCCAAGAAGCATCTTTCTTATGATTTTCCACTTTACTTCTTGTTTATATCAGTTAGAAATATTTTCAGCTGTAAGTACTAGAAAACCTAACAGTGGCTTGAAATATAGGAATTAATTTTCTTCACTAACGGGGAGGTATTTGGTGGCTGACATGGGTTCATATACTCACAATACTATTTGGGACCCAGGCTCTGTTCTTTGTCATTCTCTCCTCTGCTAGCCATAGAGTATTTGCTTTCAACCCTGTGCTATGACCTAATGGCTATAACATGGCTACTATAGCTCCAGAAAGAATGTTTGAGGAAGAAAGGGGAAAAGGCAGAAGTAGCACTCCTATATCTTATTTTATTATTAAATCAACTATTTTCCCTAGAATTCCTAGAAGCTTACTGACTAGAACTGTGTCACATGGGCGCACAAAACTTTAAGGGAGGCTGGGAAAATGAATACAGATGCTCCTCAACTTACAATGATTTTACATCCCCATAAATCCATCATAAATGAAAAATATCATAAATCAAAAGTGCACTTAATACACCTAATCTACTGGAAATGGTAGCTTAGCACCAGAGGTACACTGGACAGTATCAGTTGTTTACTCTTGTGATCATGTGGCTGACCAGGAGCTGTGGCTTGTTGCCACTGCCCAGCATCACAAGAGTATAATACACACCTCAGTAGCCCAGGAAAAGACACATTCAAATGTGAAATACAATTTCTACTGAATGCCTATCACTCTCTCACCATTGTAGAATTGAAAAATTAAGTTAAATCACTATAACTCAGAGACGGTCTGTGTTTAGTTGTCTTCTAGCTTTCCTAGACAAAATTAGGGCCTGTTTAGATGAAGAGAAGAATGGATGTTGGCTAAACATTTGAAAATTATTTGACTTTAATCGCTTTTTAATATGGTTTTAAAAAGTATATTTGTTGGGCCTGGGGGTTGTAGCTCCATATTAGGATGCTTGCCTAGCATGCTTGAAGCCTTGGGTTCGGTTCATAGTACTGCAAAGAGAAAAGCAAAACAAAACAAAAACAAAACAAAACAAAAAAAGCACCAGCCATGGTGGCACATGCCTGTAATCTTAGCACTTTGGAGGCTGAGGCAGGAGGATAGAGTTTGAAGCCAGCCTGGGCTACACAGTGAGAACTTGCCTCAAAACAAACAAACAAAACTGTACTCTGTATCATTCAACAGAAATATGTGATGGTGCCTGTGTTTTATTGAAGCTACCTTTCTCTGGTCTGGGAATATAGTAATAAATGAGGTGATATAGTACCTTTACAACCTAGAGATGAAAAGAAACATTAAGATTTTTGCTAAATTGGAATGAATGTTTGAAGAGACCTCTCTAAGGGCCATAATTAGGAATGACTGAGGGATTCTAGGAAACTTTCGTGGAGATGAGTCCAGATGTATAGGCATGGAAGAAAATGAAGGGAGAGTAGTTTGTTGCTGTATCTTTCCTGATGGGTTGGTTGGAGATATTAATACCTCAGACATTGTCCATTTCATTACTTCTTCTTGTTGTTGTTGTTAGGTGCCCTTGAGTCAGTATCCGACCCATAGTGACCCTACGTACAACAGATGAAACAGTATTGTCAGTACTTCTCTGCTATTCATAGGGTTTTCAATGGCTGATTGTTTTTTGGGAGTGGGTTCCCAGGTTCTTCTCCCAAGCCTACAGCACCTGGTGTTCCCAGGCGGTCTCCCATCCAAGTACTAACCAGGCCCAACCCTGCTTAGCTTCTGAGATCTGACGGGATCAGACGCCACAGTGGTATGGCTATAGGCATTTCATTAGTAGACACCTCTTATATTGTAATGTTCTTAGGAATTTTCTACTCTCTCCCTCCCTTCTTTCTCTCTTCCCTTTGGTTGGGAGGGCACGGGATGACTTCTATGGCATCATGGGAAGAGAGCCACTCTTCAAGCCATTCCTTGCACACACACATTCTTTCTCAGGGTTTTCTTTCTCAGGGTTTTCTGTAATTTCTTCCTGACTGGTCTTTCTAGCTCCATTCATTCCTTTCTTCATTCAGCCATTGCTTATCTGTCGTGTACTGTGTGCAAGGAATAGTTCTGAGGCTTGGAGATAAAGACAAAGTCTTAGTGGGTGCCATTGTGCACATTCGTAATCCCAGTGATTTGGGAAGCAGAGGCAGAAGGATCACAGTTTGAGGTCAGAGGCAACCTGCACAATTTAGTGAAACCCTGTCTCAAAATAGAAAATAAAAAAGGGGCTGGGAGCACAGCTCATGCCTAGCATGAGAAGATCCTGGGTTCAATCCCCTAGTACTGCCAAAAAAGAAAGAGAGAAAGAGGGGGGGGGGGAGGGAGGAGAAAAGACAAGACAAGACAGAAAAATCACCAGGATCCAGGTGTAGTGTCGCATACCTGTCATTCAAGTGACTTGGGAAGTGGAGGCAGGAGGATTGCGAGTTCAAGGACAGAGGCAGCCTGCAAAATTTAATAATATCCTGTCCTAAAATAAAAAGAAACAAAAATGGGCTAAGTGCAGCCCAGTGATAGAACACTTGCAACATATGTGCGAGGGCCTGGGTTCAACCTCCAAGTACCAAGAAAAAAAAAAACAAAACCTTCCAGTAAGCACTTCTGATAAAGTGATATTTGACCAGAGACCTGAAGGAAGGGAAGGAGTAAGCCACATGGACATCAAATGGGTGGGTTCCAGCAGAATGACCAGTTACAAAGTCTCGGAGTTGAGAATCTTTGTAAGTTGTTGGAAAAAGCTGTGGCCTTGAATTCATAATTCTCCTGCCTCAGTCCTCCTGAATTGCTGGAATTACAGGCATGCATCACAGTGCCTGGCTTAGTTTTTATTTCGAGACAGAGTTTCACTAAGTTGTGCAGGCTTCTTCTGGCCTCAAACTGGAGATCCTCCTGCCTCAGCCTCTTTGTTGGTGTTGTTAGGTGCCATCAAGACAGCTCCAACTCATAGAGACCCCCCTATGTACAAGAGAATGAAATACTACCCAGCATGGTGTCATGCTCAGCACTGTCAGTACTTCTCTACTATCCATGAGGTTTTCAATGGCTGATTATTTTGAGATTACTTCAGGAGTGGGCTGCCATGTCCTCCCATTTCTGCAGCACCGGGGATCAAACCCAGGTCCTCAGAGAGTGCAGAGCAACACTCTGCTAACTGAGCTAAACCTCAGCCCCTCAGCCTCTTTAGTAGCTGGGATTGCAAGCATGAAGCACCATACCTGCCTAAGACTTTATAGGTCTTTATAAGGATTTTGGCTTTTACACTCAGTGATTTAGGAAGCCAGTGGAAGATTTCAAGAAGAGAGTGTTATGATCTGCAACTTGTATTTTGGAAGGATCATTCTGGGAGGTAAGAGTGGATCAGTTAAGAAGGCTGTTGCAATATTGTAGATCAGAGTTTCTCAACAGTGTCACTATTAATATTTTTGGCTGGATAGTCTTTGTTGTGAGTGACTAACCTATGCCTTGTAGGATGTTTAATACCATCACTAGCTTGTACCTGCAAGATTGCTGGTAGCACCTCCCAAGTTGTTTCAAACCCATGTTGTCCTAGGCATGATTGGGTGTTCCCTGGGGAGCAAAATACATCCTTCCCAATCCTGTCCACCTCTCTTGAAAACCAATATTCTAGACAAAAATAGCTGGTGATTTGGACCAACGTGGTAGCAGTAAAGGTTATAAGAAGTGATTGGAATGTAGGTATATCTTTGAAGGTAGAGTTGACTGGAATTGCTGATACATTTGATGTGGGGCTGATAGAAGAAGTGGAGTCAAAGATGAATCAGATTTTTGGCTTAGTAACTGAAAAAGCAGAGTTGCCATTTATTGAGGGAGGGGGATAACTGAAGGAGGAACAGATTTTGGACCTGTAACAATGATGATCACTGATAGCTTTGTCTCTTGTTGTCTTCAACAGTGATTTGCTTCTGGAGGGTAAGAGCTAAGTCTTGTCATCTTTGTATAGGTAGTAATTAGTACTGTGTCTGGTATGTAGAACTTCTTGCTAAATGATGAATGAATGATGAGATTATTTACTATTTCCTTGAATGGCCAGATTATTTTCTGTTTCCTGAACAAAGGACATGCTTTTTCTTCTTTCAGGCCTTTGTTTTTATGATTCTCTTAAGGGAAATCTCACTATATCTATGTATGAAAATTATATTCTTTTGTCAATACTGTTAGCCAACTTTCCATTATTATAATACATACCTGAGATAATTAACTTATAAAGAGAAAAGATTTGTTGGGCTCAGAGTTTTGGAGATTCTAGTTTATGGTGAGTTGGCTTTGTTTTTTTTGGGCTTGTAGTGAGGCAACACAGCATGGCAGGGAGTATATGGTAGAGGTAAGCCACTTACTTCGTGCCTGGGAAGTGTAAGAGAGGAAAAAGAATGGGCTGGGTTCCACTATCCTCTTCAAGGCTACACTTCCAGTGACCTAAGGCCTCTTACCAGGCCCCACCTCTAAAGGTTCTACCACTTTCCAACAGAGCACACATGGACCTTTGGGGGACATTCCACATCCAAACTCTGTGAATACTCAACCCAAATACTGCCTTCTTTTCCGTGAAACTTTCTGTTGTTCTACAGATGTAACTCATGTTTCCCTTTTCTGCACTTCTTTCTCTTATTTGCAAATATATTTTGACTTATATGGTTTTGTGACTGCTGCTAAATAGATTTTACCTTTTTTCATTTTTGTCTTCTTTTGCTTGTTTCTTCACTCTTTTGTTTCCTTTGCTGTACAAAACCTTTTTTAAATTTGATGCAATCTTATTTGTTTATTTTTGCTTTCCTTGCTTGTACTTTTGGAGTCATATTCAAGAAATTTTTGCTCAGACCAATGTCAGGAACTTTCCTGCTATGTTTTCTTCTGGTAATTTTATGGTTTCAGCTCTTACACTTAAATCTTTAATCCATTTTGAGTTGACCCTTAAATAAGCATGAGATAAGGATCTATTTTCATTCATCTACATGTGGATATTCAGTTTTCTGAAGAGACTGTCCTTTCCCCATTTTGTGTTCATGGCCCCTTTGTTGGAAATCAATGAACTGTAGATGTGTAGGTTTATTTCTGGGTTCTCTATGCTATTCCATTGGTTGATGTATCTGTTTTTATGCCATGGTGTTTTGATCACTATAGTTTTGTAAGATATTTTAAAATCTGGTAATTTGATGCCTCTGGCTTTGTTCTTTTTTGTCAAGATTGCTTTGGCTATTTGTATCTTTTGTGGTTCCATAGTACTTAGAGTTTTTTGTAAGCTATTATTATTATTTTATATTTTACGTGATTGTAGAGAGTGTCCTTAATAGGCAAGTGACCCTGCCATCCAATTACTACAAGAAAGAATGGCATATTAGATGGCATTTAAATACCAAAATTTTCATTGTTGACCGACCTCCTCATACATTTATGTGGTGGTACTGGAAAATTGTAATTTCCATTTAATAAATGTATTATTCTTAAAATTGTTTATTGTTGCAGAAGAATCAAATAAAAATAATCACTTTCAAATCTTGTAGGTACTTCAATGATAGTATTCATCAGTTAAATACATAAACCATTAGGTTAAAAGCTATAGTCTCTAAACAAAACCAATTTTTCTAATTATTATTAACTTTTATAATAGAGTTGGTAGGTATTGAAAACTCATATGCATATGGTGACCAGATGTGTGCCCTAATAGGGCCTGGTTAGGCCTAAGAAGAACTCACAGACAAAACATTGCCAAACTAAGGTCCATAGCTTGTAAGAATACTTTGTGAATTATTTACTTTATAAATCAAAGACTATATAAATGTAAGGAAGTTATTGCACTTAAAACAAATTAACTCCTAACTTGTATGACTCTCAGTAAGTCATTTGATATCTCTAGGATTTAATTTTTCTTTTTTTTTTTTTTAACTTTTTGTGAGACAGGGTCTCACTAACTTGCGCAGACTGCCCTTTGAATGTACAGCCTTCGTCTCTAAAGTCCCTTCTACTACCTCATTTGATTTTCCTTTTTCATTTCTTTAGCTAATAGTTTTTTCCTTGATTATAAGCTGCTTTTGTTGTTGTTGTTGTTAGGTGCCGTCGAGTCGGTATCCGACTCATAGCAACCCTCATAGGGTTTTCAATGGCTGACTGTTTCGGGATTGCCTTGGGAGTGGATTGCCAGGTCCTTCTCCCATTTTTGCAGTGCTGGGAATTGAACTCAGGACCTCAGAGACTGCAGTGCAGCGCTCTACCAACTGAGCTAAATCCCAGCCCCTATAAGCTGCTATTCTCCAGTAATAAATAAAACTGTTGGCATCTTACTAGTGTGCCTCAATTTCATAAATCTTGTGTTTCATCAGCGGGAGCCAGATTTAGCTGAGATTCCTATAGTACCATCCACCATTGAAAGAGAGAAAGACAGCTAGTCAGCCAGCTAATTATCTATAACCACACCAGTAAGTTGGTTTTTCAGAACGGAAAGGTAAAATAGAAGCTATCTGAATTTGATCTTTCCTGCTGAAGATATTAGTGGTTCTGCCTAATACTATGCTATAGATATATTTTTCTTTTTTCTTTTTCATCATATTTACTTTGTTTATTCAGTTTTCTAGTACAGCTCTTTCTAGTTTCATATATACCAACCTTTCTTATTAGTGGTGATTTCCAGGAGATATAGGTCATTTCTTGGTCATCTTTAATCCTCAAAACCTAATACAGGCAAGAGCACATGATGAATGATAAATATTTGAAGAAATGGCATACTTGATAGATTTGCAGGTGACAAAGACTAGAAAATAAAACTAATATGCTGGATGGTAGAGAGAGTGAGCTTAGATAGATGGGCTGAAGCTGGCAAGATGAAATTTAAGAAGATGACCATGAAGTTCTACATTTTAAGTCTCAAAGACATATGGGCAGGCTGGAGGAGACTTAGCCTGATACTATTCTTTTGAAAACAGTAGTTTGGGCTGCTTAAGCTGAATATCAGCCAAAGGCATTGTGGTGCCTAAAACTCTAAGCAGCTTCAGACTGAATTATTGAAAATAGTACAATTAAGGAGGTGATAACCCCACTATATTCTGTAGGGGAGAGACTGTACTTAAGAGTATTATGTTCCCTTGGGGTACCATGCAATAAAAAGGTCATTACAAACAGGACTATGTTTAGTGGAAGTTGCTGTAGAGTACCACTACTCAAAGTATAGTCTGAACTGTTCCCACTCTGCAATGAGATAAGCATAGAAACAGAAGTATATAAGAAACTTTTCCAGCAGTTCAACAGATTAGTTTTTATGTCTAATGAATCTAATAAAAAGAAGAAAGTGACCTTTATCTTGTATGTCTTTTGTTGTTTTGTCTTTTTTTCTCTTGATACTTTATTTCAATAGGCCAATTTTCAGAGCAGTTTTAGGTTTATGGAAAAATTAAGTGGAACATACAGAGAGCTCTCTTTATCTCTTGTTGTTGTTAGGTGCTGTCATGTCAGATCTGACTCATAGTGACCCCATGTACAACAGAATGAAACATTCCATGACACCATGGCATGCCTGGCACTATGTCAGTGCTTCTCTGCCATTCATAGAGTTTTTCAGTTGCTGATTATTTTGGGAGCGGGTGCCATGTCCTTCTCCCATTTTTGCAGTGCTGGGCCTCGACCCAGGGCCTCAGAGAATGCAGAGCAGCACTCTACCAACTGAGCTAAACCCCAGCCCTCTTTATTTCTTAGTTTCCTTTATTATTAGCATTGGTATGATATAATTGATGAATGATATTGGTACTTTTTATTAGCCTAAGTTCATAGATTATATTAGAGTTTACTTTGTGTTATTAGTCCTATGGGTTTTGACAAATGGATAATGTCAGGTATTCATCATTATATCATACAGAATATTTTCACTGCTTTAAAATTCCCTGTGCTCTACCTATTCATCCCTTAAGCCCCTTGTCCCACGACCAATGCCTAGCAATCATTGATCTTTTTATTGTGTCTATAGTTTTGCTTTTTCCATACTATCATATAGTTTGCATCAGCCTTTTCAGAGTGTCTTCTTTCACATTGGAATCTATATTTAAGGTTTTCCTATGCATTTTTGTGGCTTGATAGTTTTTTTTTTTTTTTTTTTTTTCAGTACTAGGGGTTGAACCCAGGGCCTCGTGCTTGCATGCTTTGCAAGTGCTGGACCACTGAACTGCACCCTCCAGCCTTTTTTTTTTTTTTTTTTAACTTTTTGTGAGACAGGGTCTCACTAACTTGTGCAGACTGCCCTTCTGGTCTCAAACTTGTGATGTTCCTGCCCCTGCCTCCCAAGCTGCTGGGATTACAGGCGTGCGCCACCGTGCCCAGCTCTGGCTTGATAATTTTTTTTACACAAAGTTTTTTTTTTTTTTTTTTTATTGCATACTCCATTGTATGGACTTGCCACAGTTTATTTATCTACTGTTCAAGAACACCTTGATTGCTTCCAGTTTTTGGCAGTTAGGAGCAAAGGTGCAATAAATATTAATGGGCAATTTTTTGAATATGTAGTTTTCATCTTATCTTGGGTAAATACCTAGGAGTGCAGTTGTTGGATTGCTTAGTATGCCTATATTTAGCTTTGTAAGAAACTGTCCCATTGAAGGATATTTGGGTTGTTTCCAACTTTTTGGAGACCATTAAAAAGTTACTAAAAACATAAACAAAAAAACTGTCAAACTATCTTCCAAAATGGTGGTTCCATTTTGAATTCCCATCAGCAATGAATGAGTAACCCTGTTGTTCTACATCCTCATCAACATTTAGTGTTGCAGGTGATTTGGATTTTAGCCATTGTAATAGGTACATGCCTGTGGCTGTACCACTGTGGCATCCCATCCCGTCAGATCTCAGAAGCTAAGCAGGGTAGGACCTGGTTAGTACTTGGATGGGAGACCACCTGGGAACACTGAAGGCTGTAGGCTTGGGAGAAGGACCTGGGAATCCACTCCCAGAAAACAATCAGCCTTTGAAAACGCTATGAATAGCAGGGAAGCATGATAATAGTGTTTTGTTTGTTGTACATCTCAACAGCACCTAACAACAAGCAAGGTTGGGCCCAGTTAGTACTTGGATGAGACATCACCTGGGAATACCCAGGACTATAGGCTTTGAAGAAGGCCCTGGCCACCCACTCCCCCCCGCCCTCAAATAATCAGCCATTGAAAGCCTGAATAGCAGAAAAGTGGGGGCAATAGTCCTGGGCACGGCACAATGTCAGGTAGTGTTTCATCTGTTGTATATGGGTGAGTGGGATCTGAATTGACAGCACCTAACAGCAACAACAACATTTTCTTTGGTGAGGTATTTGCTCAGATCTTTTGCCCTCCCACTCCTTTTTTGAGGCAGGGTCTCATTTTGAATGTCAGGCTGGCCTTAAACTTGATATCCTCCTGCCTCAGCCTCTCAAGTCCTGGGATTACAGGGGTGTATCACCATCCTGGCTCTCTTTCATTCATTTTTTGATTGGGTTGTTTGTTTTCTTATTATTGAATTTTAGAAATTCTTTGTATATTTTGTATATGACTCCTTTATTAGATGTGTTTTGCAGATATTATTTGCTACTTTGTGCCTTGTCTTTTCACTTTCTTAATATTTTCTCTTGCAAAACATTTAAAAATTTTAATCAACATGTCAATTTTTTTCTTTCATAGATTATATTTTGGGGGTTGTATCTAAAAAGCCCTTACCAAATCCAAAGTCATCTAGATTTTCTCCTACATTATCTTTTAGACATTTTATAGTCTTGCATTTTGCGTTGAGGTTCTGTGATCCATTTTGAGTCTTTAAATTTTTATTTTTTTTATTTTGAGTTAATTTTTGTGAAAAGTGTAAAGTCTGTGTTTAGATTGCCCTTCCTTCTTCTCTTCCTTCCCCTTCTTTGCTTTTTTAATTTTTAAATTTTATTTATTTAGTTAGTTTTTGATAATGCTATTGGAAAGTGAGTTTCCTATTCCTCACATATTCCAGTAAACCTTGCAAGATGATTTATAAGAGGATGATGCATGGGGTATGAAGTTGGGTAAGATCAGATGCTGTGATTATTGATCATTTAGTATGAAAAGTTATGTTCAAGGCAGAGGACTGTTTCTGGCTCTCATTCACCCTGAATAAGTTGGAATGAACGATAGAGTGTGAGGTCAAAAGAATATCTTAAAACCACTTTGAAACTTAATTTTCAGAATACAGTGTATCTCTTAGTCTGTATTATTCACCAGTTCTTTCTTTAATACAGAAATTCACTGTATCCTCTGCCAAATTTGAGACCTTTGTTAGTTGGAATAGCACAAGTACTCAGCCTGGGAAGGGTAAATAATACTTAATGAAAGAGCTAGGTTCTTCCTTTCCTCATGATGTCCTTCTTCTACATCCTCTGCAATTAGACTAATTTGGGCATGTTGAATGGAAGTGTAGACATCTGTCAAGGAAGATGGATTCATACCATAAAAGTCAGCTTAATGCTGATTACCTGCTCTTTGCCAGGCAATAAAGAGAGGGATACTGTGGTTGATACAGAGATGACTAACAGTGATCTCATAAACAGAACAGAGAAAGAAATAAGCATAGACTTAGGAGTCAGGCCATGGCATAGACGAGTGAGTCATTTAGTGTGGTCCTGGGGAAGTCACTGCTCTTTCTCACATATTGCATTGTGTCCTACACCATGTTGTTTGTTGTTGTTGTGTAGCAATCCTACACCATAGAATATGCTATTTCTTTTATCTACTTTAGTCTAAATCATTACCATCTTTTGTTGCCTGTAGCTTGAAAGATTCTGCTAACTTGCTTTATTGTTTCCTTGCCCTCTCCTCTATTGACTAGTCAGTGATCTTTTAAAAATGTAGGGTAGGTCTTGTCATTCTGCTTAAAAACCTTCCAAAGTGTTCCAATTGTTAAAACTTGGAGCAAAACGTAAATTTCTAGTTATGACCTGGAAGAGAGAATGTGCGTTCTATGTCTCTCAAGGACAAAGGGATAGGTTGGGTAAGTGGGGTGAATGATGAGGTAATACTACCTCCTAGGGAACATTTGGAAATGTGTGAAGGTATATTTTTATCGTTTTAGTTATTAGGAGGCACCGGTTAGGGCGTGTGGTCCAGAGTTGGTAAATGTTGTATAATGTGTTCAGCTCACATTCCATCTCGGTGCCTGACCTACTATAGGTGCTTAAGAAATTCTGTCAGAGACCACATTCTTGGACCTCAGTTTTGGTCTACATGAATTGGTATAGTGCTTTCTTCATAAGGTTCTGAGACAGACAGGTTTACAAAGTACCTGGTAGACAATAAATAGCGCTTAAGTAAATGGTAGCTGCTGCGGAACTTTCTTAGCTTGCAGGTCGCCGTAAGGACCACCTAGCGTTTCCCGGGGACACCCTTGGGAAAATGGACAAAGAGGTGCACCCCTTTCCCCTGAGGCCTAATCTGACAGGATCCTGAATCTGATTTCAGGAGGTCTAGAACAGACTTTTCCATACCAGCTGCGGGAACTAAGGCACAGCACTAACCTCTTCTGGTTAGCTTCCTCGACTGTGGGGCTTTCGCAGGCCCTGGAAAGGCTGGCCCTGGTGAGAAATTACCTTCTGCTGGGTACGGAGCGGGGAGAACAGCCGGGACAGTGGGAAGGTAGCCGCCTCCCCGCCCTCAGCGCCTCTCCGAGGAAAGAAGAAGCGCGGCCCTCTCGCCCCGCCTCCTCCCCTCCACTCTCCTCCCTCCGTCCCTCTCCTCCCTCCTTTCCCTTCCCTCGCCTTCCCTTCCCTTCGCCAGCCCAGCGCGCCTCGGCTGCCCTGGGAGGGCGCGAGCGAGCGGCTGCGCCTCCGGAGCTTGTCCCTGCCGGAGCCAACCAGCCGGCCTGCCCGGCGAGCTGGGGGAGCCCGGGCTTTGTGCGAACCTGGCCGGGCAGGGAGAGGTGCGGCTCTGCGAGGGAAACAGTCGTCAGAGATGCCGGGGCCGGCTCCCTCCGCCAGGTAACGCTGGCCTCGCCTGGGCTCACCCGGCTGTGCTGTGCTTGTGGCGTGGGGGGTCCTCTGCCGCTTCCGGGCGTGGGGGAGCGCATCGCATTCCACTTGCCCGAAGGGAGCCTTAATGAGAGAAGGGCTCGAGGCGGAACCTTCACATGGGCCCATCTAGGGCCAGGCCTGCGCTGGAATCAGAGCTCTGGCCAGGGAAGGGTGTGAAGGGGCAGCTGGGTTTTTGGGGAACTGCTCTGCCTCTGGGGCCCCACTCCTTTGTAAGCACCCTTCTGTTTGGTAGCTAGGGTGATGCTCTCTGCTTTGACTTAGCTGCCGGCCTTCTGGGACCACCGGGGCTGTTCTCTGTTCAGGGTTGGAGTGAACTGGGAGATAGGAGACCGGGTGCTGCTCCTGATCAGGCAGCCCCTGTGGGCCTCAGTTTCCTTATCTGCAGTAAAGGGTTTGGCATTCTGTGTGTAACCCCAGCTTTGCTAGGTTGTCAAACTGTCTTGGAAAGCTGAGCTAGATAAAGGGCTAGAATGGGCTGCGGTGATGCTCCCCTCTACACTGTAGCAGACAGGTGAACTTGGAAAGCAGGCCTAGGTACCCTGTCTTCCATCCAGCCTTTTATACAGCATCCTGCTGGCCCATTTAGAACCTGGTGACTTCAGGGCAAGACAGCAAGACTGTTGATGCTGATTTTAGTGGTGATTGTAGGTATGTTGAATGAAAGGAGATGGGTTGAGAAGAAACTGATCAAAGTATGATAGTATTTTTTTTTTCCTCAGAACTGGCTAATTCTTCAATACTTAGGAAGCTGCTTTATACTAGGCTTTCTTCTCTGGAGCCCTTCCTTACTCAGCTAAGTAAATGACATACCCTGAGGTTGTGTAATGTCTTAATCACTATAATTCCTTCCTCTTTATTATCTGGCACCAAGAAACTCATGTCAGACGTGACGCTAACCTACCTGGACTATTTGGTACCTTTTTTCTCCCCACAGTTTTTCCATGACTCTTCTTCCTCTTCTCCTTTTTCTCTTCTTCCTCCTGGTCATTTTTCCCGCCCTGCCCCCCTCGTCTACCCTCCCATCTTTCTTTCTTCCTGCTGGGTTTATGTTTTCCTTTTCTTATCTCTCCCTGTCCATAGCCAGTTTTTCCTTCCCTCTCTTGGATCCTCCTTTTGCTTAGGCTCTTTTCTCTTCGTCTTAGAATTTTTGGTTATGCTTCCTCATTATTACTAGGTTATCAGTTTGTGGGGGCTGGGATTTAGCTCAGTTGGTGGAGCACTGCTCTGCAGTCTTTCAGGTCCCAGGTTCAATTCACAAAAATGGGAGAAGGATGTGGCAATCCACTCCCGAGGCAATCCTGAAACAATCAGCCATTGAAAACCCTAAGAGGGTCACTATGAGTCAGACACAACTAGATGGCACCTAAAAACAACAACAACAACATTTGTTTGTGGGGGCCTTGGCTGTGCTGTTTGTGAGGTCCAGATGTTCTCTGTTTCCTACCTAACTCCCTTGTTTTCTCATAAATTCTGTATTCCCCAAGTGCCAGTCTCTCTCCTTACTACCCCCATTCCTTATTTTGGGACCTGGATTTGTTCCCTACTTTCTTTCTTGGGAGTGGAGGGCAGTAGGTGGGCAGTAGGGAAAAGCAAGATGGGTAGATGGGAGCTTGAAGGCTTAAGTTGGAGGAGAGCAAGAGTGTCAACAGGGCTGCCTGGAGACTCAGATTCCCTTTAATGAGATGAGGCACTGAGAGATAGCCAGTAACCCTTTGGCAGCTCTGAGGCACTGCTGACCTGGAGGAAAGGAGGTTGCCCTGTGTGCCTAGAGAGAAGGAGACAGGATAGCAAAAGCACACGTGGGGTAGAGGAGAAGGGAGAGTCTTGGGGGCAAAGACAGTGGTCTTTCGAAGAAGAGAGTGTCCTGGGCAAAATAAGGGTTATTTGGTAGTAGGAGGGGGTGTGGAGGGAAAGATTATCGGCTGGGAAAGAGTACCAGATAGATTAATTCTCTTTCTCCTGAAGTCTGGCTCTTTGGACTGTTTATTTCTACTCAGCAATTTTTTTCCTTAAGCAGTGTCCTCAAAATGGGGGAGTGAGGGGGAAGCAGAGATGAAAATGATATGGTTGCTGTTTTATTGGCATTCACTGTCTGGAATGTGGAATGTGTATATACACAAAAAGCTTTCAATGTGGTACCCGTCCATTATTAAATGTTCTATGAATTACCTACTCTGTGCTAGTTATGGTGCTGGGTGCTGCCCTCAGATGAAGGTCAAGGAATGTGGAACCTCATGTGGTAAGTGTTACAGCGGGAAGCACAAGAGCTGTGATCACGCAGCTGGGAGAACTTGAGATTCAGCAAGTCAGTGGCAGACCTGGGTCCTAAATTCAAGTCTTCTCTTATGGTGATAGATATTTGCTTTTACTATCTTATCTTCTGACTACGTATGTGCATATTGTCTACAAAGAGTTTTCTTATATTGTCTTTTCTGCCTACCTGTGGTTCTAGAGTCTGGATATTACAGAGATGAAAAAAGGAACAATTTCATGTGGTAGGTCACTGTGCCATGGCCAAATAAATACTCAGTACCTTGGAAGGGAAATAGACTTTGTCCCCAGCAATTTCTGGCTCTAAGCCACTTGGGTGACTCAGTGCTGAGTACCCTCTCTGAGCTATTTGATCTCTTGCTCCCCTTTTTCATCCGTCTGTTTTCTTAAATTCAGTTTCTGGCAAGCCTTAGAGTGCAGAGACCAGATGCAGCTAGGCTAAGCATTTTACTTTCATTGGCCTTTGTAAAATAGGGATTTAACACCTCATAGGGTTGGTAAGGATCAAATGAAGTAATGAATGTAGGAAAATGCTTGGTAAAGTGCTATGCAGATGTTATTGTGGTTGTTACAGAATGCATTCTCAAGCCGTGAAAAAATACAGATGCTGTAGCCTGAAAGCCTAAGGATGCCATTGACTGGTCCAAAACTGAGCCTCAATTCTCAATGAATAAAAGAAAAGAGGGGGCTAGACAAAGGTGGCTTTTGGAATTGATAATTGAGCCCCATGCTCAAAATGGAGGCCAAGAGGTGTACAAGAGTGCTTTATTTAAGGCCAAACAGATAATAAGTGGCAAGTATAAAAAATGCTATTTTTAGTGACTTCTTGTGATGTTGTTGTGATTGTTCTTGTTAGGTGCCTATTGAGTTGTCCAACTCATGGCGACCCTTATAGGGTTTTCAATGACTGATTGTTTTGGGATTGCCTCCGGAGTGGATTGCCACATTCTTCTCCCATTTTTGCGGTGTTGGGAATTAAACTTGGGACCTGAAAGACTGCAGAGCAGTGCTCTACCAACTGAGCTAAATCCCAGCCCCTTTGTGATGTAGAAAAGAAAAGAAAAAAAAAAGACTTGAAGGGAAAAGGAATTAAAAGTAGGTTGAGTTTAGTTCAAATTCTAGTTCTAACATTTACTAGTTACCTGGTTTATTAATTTTTCTAGGCTTCACATATACAGTGGAAGATATTTATACCTACCTTGAAGGGTTACTATGAAGCTTAAAAGTAATATATAAATTATATAAAAATAATAATTATATAGTAGACAATAATATTCTTATCCTGCAAAAATAAACTCTGAAGTCAACTCTTAGGAAAGTCTTCTTAGCCAGGTGTTGGTGGGACATGCCTGTAATCCCAGCACTCAAGATGGTGAAGCTGGAGGATTGATACCATGTTCAAGGCCAGCCTGGTGTACATAGTGAGTTTCAGTCCAGCCTGAATGACACAGTGAGATCCTGTCTCAAGAAAAGAAAAGAAAAAAAGAAGATCTTTGACACCTAGACTATTTAGGGCCAGTCTTCTGGAATCATATAATACCTTTGTGTTTCCTCGGAACACTCAGTAGTTGTACTTGCCATCCTTGAATTGTTATTGTGCTTTATGCATATGCCTCTCCCATTAGTCTGTGAGGTTTTCGAGGTCAGAGACAGGGTCTAGTAAGTCTTAGGGTCTAGTCAGTACCTGCTCTTGCCATGCCTTGTTTAGTTGCTAGGCATACATTGGTAAATACAACAGTCTTTAGTTACTATTTTATGAAGCTTACCCTTTATTGAAAGAGATGTATAAGTAAACAAAATAATTAAAATTCATAATAGATGCAGTGACAACCAAGAGTTACATTTGTTCATGTTAGGCACCTCCACTTGTATTTCTCATCAGTACTTCAAACCTAACAGAAATGTAAGTGGAATTGTCTAATATATGGTTATTTGCCTTAAAGAGAGCTGTTTGATTAGGAGATAGAAACTTGGGCATCATCAACATATTGATGGTAAGTAAAGCTGTGGGAATGCATAGTATCCTGAACCTTGGATGTGTGGAGGATAGCTGAAGGAGGGATCTACAGGGGAGAGAGGAGTAGACAGAAATATAGAAGGAAGGTCAGGTTCTGAATGTGCTTCCACAGAAGCCAAGCAAGAACAGTATTTAAAAAAGAAAAGGGGCCAATTATTCTAGATGCTCTTGAGACACTGAGTAAGGTGAGGGCAGAAAAAGGACCATTTGATTTGACAAGATGGAGAGGACTGGTAGTTTTGATTATTTTTGGTGAAATTGTGTCAATTGGTACAGAAGGGGCAATAGTGGGTATATTTTAAATAAACTTTTAAAAGAAGCTTTGCTTGTAAAGGAGAGCAAAGAAACAAGCGGTGCTTGAAGAAGGATATGGATGTTAGGGAAGAGGGGTGTGTGTGTGTGTGTGTGTGTGTGTGTGTGTGTGTGTGTGTGCGCGAGCGCATGGGCATGCATGCGCGTGTCTTTGAATAGTTTGTACTTAGCCAGTATTTCTTGGGTCAGGTCAAAAATTTAGAGATCATCTTGAAATTTCCTTTCTCCCATGCAACATACATCTCTAAGCCATTTAACTCTACTTTCAAAATATATTTACCCTTGAAATACTTCTTACCATCTACTACCAGTCATCTAAACACCATTAGTTCTCACCCGGATTATATCTTCCTAGTCATCTCTCTCCTATGTTCCCTTGCAGCCTGTTCTACTTTGCAGCTGAGTAGTCTGTCTAAAACATAAATCTGATCACTGCTCAAAACGTTCCTACACCTGCTACAAAATCCAGACTTATTATTATGGCCTGTGAGACCCTGTACAATCTGACTTCTATTTCCAACCTCAGACTCTTTTATTTACATATTTAGTTATTTTGGCAGTGCTGGAGAGGAACCCATGGCCTTGTACATGCTAGGAGAGTGCTCTATCACTGAGCTATGTTCCCAACCCTTTAATCTCAGACTCTTGGCTCATTTCTTCCTGTTCATTCAACTTTAGTCTTGCTGGCTTTTTTGCTCTCCTGGGTATCCAGTATATTCTCATCTATGACATTTTTATTTACAGTTACATCTGCTTAAAATAATCTTCCAGATGTTGCTAAGGTTCATCATCTCATTTTATTCAGGTCTAAAGTGTCTCTTCCTTAGAGAATGCTGTCCTAATCAATGCCCCCCACCTTATATTCACATATATGTGTGTACTTGACATTGTGTGTGTTTATTTGCTTATTTCTTTTCTCCTCCTCCTTCCCCTCTTCCTCCTCCACCTCCATCTCCTATATTTTTCTTCTTTCTTTCTTTCTTTCTTCCCTTCTTTCCTTCTTTCCTCCTCCTTCTTCTTCTTCTTCTTCTTCTTCTTCTTCTTCTTGCTAGAAAAGTGCTGTGCCACTAAGCTGCACTCTCAACTTCTTTTTTATTTTTTATTTTTGAGATTAGGCGTAAGTTGCATAGGCTGCCTTTTGCTTTGAACCCACTATTCTGCTTCCACCTCCTGAGTGTTACAGATGTGCACCACAGCACCTGGTTTGTTTCCTTCTTTTTACTAGACCGTAGACTCCATGAACATAGGAATTTTGTCTTATCCAACTAGATTAGTACTGATACATTTTAGTTGTACAAGAGGTATTTTTTGAATGACAGACTATATCAAGTTACTGCGTATATCCAACAGGTGGGAAGGCTTGTTGTAACTGAAAGATCATTCCAGGTGAGAAGGTGTGCAAATGAAAAGGCACAGGGAAAAGAGAGAATGGTTTTTGATAGGAGGAAGGATACCTCCTTCATTATAACTAACAAGAACTAGAATGGTGCAGGTGCAGGCACACTTAGATTTAGGGGTGGGAAGATGGAGTTTTCCTGCAAAGTTTTCTGTTTTCTTACTGAAAGTACGCTTATCAGCTAAGGGTGAGTGGAAAGTCATATGAGAAGTCATGTAGGGAGGGAATCATAACTTTCACATGAAAGCAGTTAACCAGATTTTGTAATGTTCCCTAAGACATTGGCTTCTTTTGTGAAGAGACAGTTGGGAGAGAGTTGAGTTTCGTGATCTCAAAGCTGGGATTTTGCCAATTAAATTTTGGGAATGGAGGGAAAGGCAAGTTTTTAAATTTAATTTTTTTGTTGTTGTTGTTGTACTTGGGGAATGAACCCAAGGACACTCTCAGCCCCTCTTTTTTATTTTTTATTTTGAAACAGGGTCTCACTAAGTTGCACAGGCTGCTGCTGGCATCAAACTTGCAATCCTCCCTGTGCTTCCTGAGTCACTGGTATTACAGGCATATGCCACAGTGCCTTGCTGGCATGGAATTTATTTTATTTTATTTTTTTAATGTTTGAGTAGTTTTGATGGATTATGATTAGGTAAAGAGAGAAGTAAAGGTGGGGAGGGTAACTGATGCATAGTTTATTGGAGCTGGAAGTGAAGCCTAGGAATTGTAGAGGAAGTTCTTTAGCAAGTGAGCTGCTATGTTTGGAATATATGTGATTCATTCAAGATGTTGGAGCTGATGCACATTTGGTGATCACGTCCAGGGTATGATTGTGAGAGTATTGGCTCACTTGGGCCTGAAGTCAGAAAGTAGAGTAGAGGGCTGTGGGAATGTAGCTTAGTGGTAAGTAAGCACTTACCTAGCATGTGCAAAGCCCTAGGTTCTATTTCCAGTGAAAGAGGGTTAGAGGAGAGGGAGAGAGAGAGAGAGAAAGAAAAGGAAAAGAGAATAGAGGCTGAGGTATTGCTAGGAGCATTATTTTGGCTGACAAGTCATCCAGAGTAAGTGGAGGAGTAGATAAGCAGACTGAACCAGGAACTGAAGGCCTTGAGTGGGAGTGACTAGGAAATGAGTAGAAAGCAGCAAAGAAGTGTGATTGCAGCCAGTAGAGGTGACTCAAAGAAAAATAAAGGTTTTTACAAGAAGAAGGTAAAGAAATGGCTTGCAAATGTCACTCAAAATTAAGGATGAAACCTATAGGCTGAGTGTGAAAGAGAAGACAGCTTCCAGATGAGAAGGCAGCCAGAGAGGTCTTTTCTTCAGTCAACGATAGCCAGATTTCTTTTAAGGCCAGGAGGTAAAAGGGAGTTAGCCAGTGACAAATGGGAAGTTCCAGAGGAAATACTGGAAGAGTTTCAGGTTTCAGAGAGGGGTGGGGAATTTGATCAGATTAGAGAGTATAGAAGAGGTTGGGGACAAGAGTTTGGGTGATCGTGGATGACAGAAGTAAATGAACACTGGAAGATTGATTGGCTTAGTCCTGATTATCTTTCAGAGGAATGAGGGTGGTCCACTTTCATAATGTTAGTTGTCAGCAGTTCAAGAGAGGCTATTCCTCCCCACCAGAAAATTAAATACCTTGGAATCAATCTAACCAAAGACCCTTCAGATCTCTACAAGGAAAATTTCAAAACATTAAAGAAAGAAATATCAGAGGACACTGAAAAATGGAAAGACCTCCCCTGCTCCTGGATAGGGAGAATTAATATTGTAAAAATGGCTATCCTACCAAAAGCAATCTATAGATTTAATGCGTCTTGTTGTTGTTAGGTGCTATCAAGTTGGTATCCGACTCATAGCGACCCTCTGCACAACAGGGGAAACACTATTGTTAGTGCTTCTCTGCTGTTCATAGGGTTTTCAATGGCAGATTGACTTTTGGGAGGGGGTTGCCAGGTCCTTCTCCTAAGCCTATAACTTCTGGTGTTCCCAGGCGGTCTCCCATCCAGGTACTAACCAGGCCCAACCCTGCTTAGCTTCCGAGATCTGACAGGATTGGATGCCACAGGGCTACGGCTGCAGGCTTAATGCAATACCCATTAAAATTCCACTGACTGACTTTACAGAAATAGAAAAAATGATCCAAAAATTCATATGGAACCACAAAAGACCACATGTAGCCAAAACACTCTTAAGCTGCAAAACGAACGCAGGTGGAATCACCATTCTTGACCTCAAGCTATACTATAGAGCAGTGGTTGCAAAAACAGCTTGGTACTGGCACAAAAATAGGCCCGAAGACATCTGGAACAGAATAGAAGACCCAGAAATACCTCAACACACCTATAGCCACCTTATTTTCGACAAAGGAGCAAAGCAAGTAAACTGGAAAAAGGACAGCCTCTTCAACAAATGGTGCTGGGAAACATGGTCATCCACATGCAGAAAAATGAAAGCTGACCCCCATCTCTCAATATACACGAGAGTTAACTCAAAATGGATAAAAGATCTCAACATAAAACCAGAAACTTTAAAACTTGTAGAAGGCAAGATAGGCAACACACTCCATCATACAGGCTTAGGAAAGTATTTCCTTAATAGGACTACAATTGCTCAAGAAATTGCAACAAGAATAGATAAATGGGATCAAATGAAATTAAAAAGCTTCTGCACAGCAAAAGAAACAATTAACAGAGTCAAGGAAACCCCCACGGAATGGCAAAAAAATCTTCGCATTTTATACATCAGACAAATGTCTAATTACTAGAATTTATAAAGAACTCAAGAAAAAAACTCCCCCAAAAACCAAACAACCCAATACACAAATGGGCAAAGGAACTGAGTAGACAGTTCTCAAATGAAGAGGTCCATAAAGCCATGAAACACATGAAAAAGTGCTCAACATCCCTAGCCATTAGGGAAATGCAAATCAAAACAACTCTGAGATTTCACCTTACACCAGTAAGAATGGCCAAGATCAATAAAACAAATAACAAGAAATGCTGGCGAGGTTCCGGGAAAAGGGAACACTCTTACATTGTTCGTGGAGCTGTAAATTGGTGCAACCACTGTGGAAATCAATATGGAGGTACCTTAAAAAATAAAAATAGATCTACCATATGACCCAGCTATAACACTATTGGGAATTTACCCAAAGGGAGATGGGTCATCATACCACAGAGACACCTGCATCTCCATGTTCAATGCAGCGCTTTTTACAATAGCAAGAATATGGAATCAACCAAAGTGCCCTTCAATAGAAGAATGGATAAAAAAACTATGGTATATATACACAATGGAATACTACTTAGCAATCAAGAAAAATGAAATAAGGTCATTTGCAGCAAAATGGATAGACTTAGAGAAAATTATTTTGAGTGAATGAACACGAGCTCAGAAAGAGAAACAACACATGTTCTCACTCATATGAGGGAGCTGATTCAAAATTATAAGAAGGAAAAATCCTATTCAAAGGTCGGGTCATAATAAAAGGGGGAGAGGAAGATAAGAATGATGTCAATATAAATGGTCCAGAAAATGCATGTAATTGTTCTAACAAGATAAAAACAAAGACCACTACAGGAAAAGTTTCTATTTTAAACAGAACTGGAACCCAAGGACATATAGAAAAATATTACTAAGTAAAAGATAGAGAAGACTTAGATGGGAAACTTAGATGGGAAGTGTGGGAGGGGGGAAGCATAGGGGAGGGTAAGGGGTAACCTATATGAATAATGTTTATCAAAATGCATATATGGAAATGTCACAATGAAAAGCATGTCAAAATGAATCACATTAAGATGAAATTAAAAATTTCCAATAAAAAAAAAAGAGAGAGGCTATTCCTTTGAGGTAGTGTGTAGCAGGGTGGGAAATCACAAAATGTGTTCAGAAGGAACAACCATCTGGGAGACAGTAGAGTAGATTCCAGGGTTTCCCTGGGAGGTTGCACTAGGATAGCTTTGTGGGTCCTTTTAGCTCTCAGAGTATAAGGGCCTCAGGTTTTCTCAGTGCAGGTCGTCCACTGGTAGGTCTGGGGGTTTGAAACTTAAATTTGAATTTTTAAAAAATTAAGATATGGTTTTTACTATTAGTATTTTTTGAGATGGGAATTATACTGTGTTGCCCAAGCTGGCCTCAAATTTCTGGGCTCAAGTGATCCTCTTGTCTTAGCTGCTTGAGTAGCTGAGACTGCAATTGTCTACCACCGTGCCTGGCTACAGTTTGAATTTTTCCTTTGACTATTGAGAGTAACTCAGCTGGGGCTGCTGGTCAGGAATTTCCCAAGATGGTAGGGAAATGATTATAGGTACTGGTTTCTGTGAGAACCTAGTTACTCGTCTGAAAGGGTGTTAGGAATGAGGAAGATGTGTATAGATATGAATGTGTGTGTATGTGAGAGTGAGTACAGGTACAGGGCCAGCCTAAATGAACTTAAGTTTCTCATTCCAAATCACTCTGCCTTTTCCATCCCACTGTGTTGCCTTTCATATTTCTCTAATTGTAGGACACCTCCCAGGCATAGCCCTTTGTTTATTCTGCCTCAAATTATAATTAATGTTGAAAGAGTATTTTTAATAGAATCAGAATAACCAGAGACCATCATATCTTTATCAATATTTCATTTAGTGAATTCAGATAAATTACAGGTTCCATGTGTTTGTAAGCTTGCCATGCTGTGGGGGCTTGTGTGTTGCTGTGATGCTGAAAGCTATGCCACCAGGTATCTTAGATACTAGTAGAGCCACCCATGGTAGAAAGGTTTCAGCTGAACTTCTAGACTAAGACAGACTAAGGAGAAGGACCTGACAGCCTACTCCCGAAACAATTAGCCACTAAAAACCCTGTGAGTAGCAGAGAAGCATTGTCAAATATAGTGCCAGAAAATGAGCCCTCCAGGCTGGAAGACATTCAAGAAATGACTGGGGAAGAGTTGTCTCCTCAAAGTAGAGACAACTTTAATGACTGGAGTGGAGTAAAGCCCCCTGGACCTCCACTTGCTGATGCAGCATGACTCAGAATGAGAGGAAATATAATGCCTGCAACAGTGGGCTCAAACATAAAAAGATTCTGTGCATATGTTGGGTGGTATTTCGTTCTGTTGTCCATAGGGTTGCTATGAGTTGGATCTGACTTGATGGCACCCAACAACAACAGTAAAATAAAAGTTTGGAACTGACTGACATTTCAGAATCCTTTCAACTCCTGTGTTTTTTCTACTAAACTAGGATGCCTTCAAACATGAACTGTTGCCAATTACCTGGTGTGTAACATGCGTATGTTGCGTGAGTTCTGGGGACGTAGAGATTAATCAGACTTAGCTTTGTCCCTTCAGTTATTCATAGGCTAGTGAGCACAAGAAGCATGGATTATAGTTGATACGATGAAATTTGGAAATTGCTGCATACAAATATGTATAAAATGGTGTTACATTTTGGGGAAAAGTGGAAGTAAGGGGGTTCTGTGAAGATTTAATAGAGAAAGTGAATCAAGTTAGACTTGAAAAACAAGTAGGAGTTTGCTTGGTAGACAAGTTGGGATATTTTAGACAGGTAGAACAATGTAGGCAAAGACAGAAACATACCACAATGGATCTGGGCATGGTGGTGCACTTCTATAATCCCAGCACTCAGGAGGCTGAGGCAGGATGGTTTTGAGTATCATGAGTTCAAAGCAAGCCTAGAACACATAGCAAGACACTATCTCAAACAAACAGACAAAAAAGAAAGCATGCTGAGATGGAATGACAGGTTTCATGAAGAGTACAGATAAAACTAGAAACATAAATGGGAAAAGGAACCGTTATTTATTGGACATGTGTCTTGTGCCAGGCAGCATGCTAGTGTTTTTTTTTTGTTTGTTTTGTTTTTTGTTTTTTAATGCTCTTCGGTTCTCATGATACTTTATAAAATAGGTAGTCTTGTTTGTATTTTACATAAGAGGCAACAGAGGATCAGAAATTAAATAGCTTTTCAAATAGCTCAGAAACAGCCTACAGTTTTCTTCCCTGCTGTCCCAGCAGTTGTTTTCTTGTTGCTATACCACAGCAAGTGGCTGGAGGCTGCATAGTGGGAGTGTCTTTGATATATTAGAAGGACATCCCTCAGCAAATTCAAGGCTGCGCATTCCAGTCCCCTGCCAAAGCAAACCTCTTGGCACCATTTAATTAAAGATCAAATTCTCATAACCAGGCGTCAAGGGCATACAGTACTCCCCAGTCCTGGGCTGAGTGTCGGCTGTGCCAATTACAACTGCTCTGGGTTGTTCGAAGTAAGAAATGTGATTAGTATATGGAGTAGTTTTTATTTCTTCTTCTTTCTTTCCCTCTTTCATTTTAAATAATAATCTGACGGGCTCTCTAGCAATTATATTAGAAGTCATGTAGTCCATTCCTTTGCCTCTAAACGTACCAGTGAACTGTAGTGTAATGATTATGTTGTTACACAAAATCATTTCAGGTCCCTGCCTCTGCTCCCTACTATGTGTGTGACCCTGGGTGACTGACAGTGTCTCTGAAACTTTGCTTCTTTGAACTTGCTCACCATTTTATTCCCAGCACCGGCACAGCCTGGCAAACAATAGATGACAACTATTTGCTTTAAGGAATGAGAAAAATGATACATACTAAATAGACTTCCAAGTTTTCTGTGAATTCCAAAATGAGGTGTAATGTTAGTGATTATTAAAGTATCAACTCCAAATGAAGGTTGAAATCTTCATTGTAAAGGTAATTAATCAAGGAGATTCTATTGGGAAACCCTTTCTTAGACTGTCAGGAAGTTAGTGGATTGTCCTAAACTTCAAGTCCCATGCTGTGAGCTCAAAGCATTGGAGAGTCCTTAGTGCAGATGGACAGCAGCTGGTCTTTTCCTCCAGACGACACCTCTTTCTCTCCATGCCTTATTTTTTAATCAACAATGTCATCTTTTATTTTTAACATGGGATATTTATTGCCTAGATCTAGAACTCCTTAGAAAGGACCATTTTTCATACTAGTGCTATATGTGGTGCCGAACATGAAAGGTCTGCAGTGATCTTCTGTGTCCCACTTTTTCTGTTTCCCACTTTGGTCTTTTCTGTTGCTTTCTACAACACTGTACTCTGATATTTATGTGATTCTTTGATCTAGGATGCATTTGAGTGATGCATTTAGTGACTTACTTGAGAAGTATTTTCTCTCTTTTCTTTCTGTTTCTGTATCTGCTTTTTGCCGCATGCTTGAGGCAGAGGTCAGTTCCTCTCCTTGTCTCTTGACCAGTGTTAAGTCTAGAAACTGGATAGTAGGAAACATCTCTTAGTTGGGTATGGTGGCACATGCCTATAATACCAGGACTCAGGAGACTGAGGCAGAAAGACCATGAGTTGAGGCCAGCCTGGGCTATATAATGGGTTCCAGGCCAGCTTTGAGCTATATAGTAAGACCCTACCTCAAAAAAAAAAAAAATTGCATTTCATAGGTGATAAGACTTCTATAAGCTAATAAAAAAGCCAGAGCCAGGACTTAAACCCCCATCTCCTGACTTTATCCAGTCTTCTTTTTTTGTATAACTCTACTAGTGGCCCTTTTGAAACCTCATACTGTCATTCGGTTGATTCATAATTAATACCTTAGTGTAATTAGTTGCTCATATTATTAGGCTGCTTGAGCCTTTGGGGCATTGTTTTAAGCGGTCAATCTTTCTAACTGTTTTATCTGTTTCTTGTCCAGGATAGATAGAAGGATGCTACTAAGCTTTTGTCCTAATGTCTAGCTTTACACTGTAGCATGTTAGAATGCATTGGTTTTTCTTCCTCTCAAACATATGGGCTGTAGAGACTATTAGAAAGATAAGCTGTATTTTTTTCTCCTTTTTCAAGAGTTGAGTGTGTTTCTTCTTTCAGGATTGATATTTTGTATCTGTTTTCCTGTAAACAAATTTTAAAATTCACTAATCATTATGCAGAATGTGGTTGTTAGGTGTTGTTGAGTCAAGCCCAACTCATAACAACCCCATATATAACAGAACAAAACACTACCTGACACTATACCGTGCCTGGCAGTTTGTCAGTGCTTCTCTGCTATTCATAGGGTTTTCAATGACTGACTGTTTTGAGAGAGGGCAGCCAGGTCCTTCTCCCAATTTTGCACGCTGGAGAACCCAGGGCCTCAGAGTGTGCAGAGCAAGCACTTAAACCAACTGAGCTAAATTCCAGCCCCATGCTGAGTATAGACAAACAAAATGATGCATGAGAGGATCTGTGAGTGTAAAGACAGGGAAGACTTGTGGAGAAATAATAGGAAAGGGCTGGAGGGTTGTAAGAAAATGGAAAACAGCAGAGACTCTAAGTCCAAGTAAGCTCAGAAGGCATTGATAGAGAAAGCGCAAAGTTCTGTTCTGTGAACATTAGAAATATTTAGCTTTGAGAAATTAGATTTGGAGGTCTTGAAAGGTTATTTCAAGTATCTAAAATTTTGTCTAGGGGAGAAGTAATACACTTTCTGAGTAACTCTAAGAGATAAGATTTAGCAATAACAAATGGAAGTAATTATTTTTCTTTATTCACTTTATATCCTATTTGTTCGTTCATTTTTTCAATAAATCTTTATTGATTACCTATTATGTGCCAGGAATGGAGTTGAGGATTGGGAAATATGTAAGATATGAACTTTGTTCTTAAGAAGTTCATAGTCTGAGTCTGTGAGGGAGTGGTAAAAGGGGAAGCAAATGTATAAACAATTGGCAAGGCAGTATGATATAGACAGAACTAAATGTGAGAACTCTTTAAATAAGGTAACCAAAGATAGAATAGGTTGTCTTTTGAGATTGCAGATTTCTTGTCATTAGAAGCTTTCAAGGATAGTTAGGATGATCCAGGTAAAAATGTGGTAAAAAGTTTCAAGCATTAGATTTCAGCCGACTTTAGGTTGTAAGTAATTTGGAATATCTTTGAAAATGAAGATATATCCCTGAGAAGTCTATAAATATAGTAAAATGAGAAGTGAAGAAAATCTTTTATCAGGAAGGTTGGTGAAGGCTTTCTGGGCATAGTCTTAGACTGTGGGCCTGCAAAGGAGTTACAATCAATGGAACCAAGGATTGTAGGACCTGGGAGGCTAGGAAGAGCTTGATTAGGGTAGGAGGTAGCTGCAGGAGTATAATTTTGGAAATAGAAGCCTCCAGTGGGAAGGTGCACTTGAGAACTGAAACATTGCACACTCTCTTGGGGGAACTAAAGGACTTGAGTTGGGGCTGGGAGGGAAAGCAAAGGCAAATCTGGGAAGTGAAACTGAAAGAAATGTATAAAAACCACAGTACTCAGAGAGTCAATCTAGATTGACAAAATTGTCTCTGTTTGTGTGATATATATATATATATATATATATATATATATATATATATATTTTGTTGTTGTTCAAAAAGAAATGTAAGGAGTTTGCTAAAGACTGGTCAGGATAGATTACACAAAGAAATGCACTTTGAGTTTGACCTTAACAGATGAGTAAGATTTTTTACCCGAGAAGGGAGAAATCATTGACAGGAAGTGTGGTAGGGTATGTGTGTATAACAAAAAATATTTGGCAGGCTAGGAATGTAGCTCAGTGGTATAGCAAATGCTTAGCATATGCAAGGCCCAGGATTCCATCTCCAGTGCTACCAAATAAATAAATAAGTACCCCCCCCCCCAAAAGAACAACTACAACAAAAAATAACAAAAAACTTGGGAGGTTCAGGGAACAGAGATTTCTAAGGCATAACTTGAATATAGGTTCTGTCTGGGTATGATAGTTTACTTTGTAGGGCAAATCAATGTTAGATTGTGAAGAACCTTGAATTTCGTTTATACTACTAAACTCCTTAAAGGCAAAGTATATATTTTTGTGCAAATGGTATTAAAATATTTATTGAGCCTACTGTAGGTTAGATACTATATAGGGCACAGTTGGATGAATGTTATTGTTAGGTGCCCTTGAATCATGTCTGACTCATAGCAACCTTCATAGAGTTTTCAATGGCTGGTTGTTTTTCGAGATTGCTTTGTGAGTGGATTGTTATGTCCTTCTCTTATTTTTTGCAGTGCTGGGGATCAAACCCTGGTCTTCAGAGAGTGCAGAGCGGCACTCTACCAACTGAGCTAAACCCCAGCCTCAGCTGGTTGAAAGAGATGACAAAATTGGGCCTAACATTTGAGAAGCAAATAATTATAGAATAGTAAAAAGAAATATGACAACCTGGAAATAAACCCTTAGATCATGGAGAAGGGGACTTCTGTCTTCTTGGAGGTCAGAATATTTCCAGAAGGCTTTATGGGAGAAGCAGTGGGAGAAGCAGTAGTAGAATTAAGCCTTGAAGGATGAGTGAATTCATAGTTTGAGGATAAGGAAATTGGCATTCCAGGCAGAGGAAACAGCATGTGCAAAGGGATGGAAGTGTGAAACTTAAAGCATATTTAAAGAAATTGGAGAAGATAGGTGAGGCTGGAGTGTGAAGGGAATTAGAGAGAGTGGTAGAGTGGGAAATGAGATTAATGGATGGTTAGGTCAAATAATAGAGGCCCTTTAAAAGAAACTAAAGAACATTCGTTCTATTCTGGTATGTCAATGAAAGGTTTTTAAAATAGATAAGGGGTTTGTTTTAAAATCACTGATGGCCCCTGGAGAAAGGTTTGAGGGAAAAGCTAGATGTGGGGTAGGGGAGGAGCAGTAGTTCTTCATTTATTAGAAAATATTTAAAAGACTTCTATAGATTTTCTTTGGGCTGAGGTTTAGCTCAGTTGGTAGAGTGCTGCTCTCTGTTCTCTGAGGCCTAGAGTTCCAGCACCACAAAAACGGGAGAAAAAACCCTATGAATAGCAGAGAAGCACTGACGTAGTGCTGGGCATGGCACCGTGTGTTGAGGAGTGTTTCGTTCTGTTGTACGTAGGGTAGCTAGGAGTCAGACCCAACTTGACAGCACCTAATAATAATAACATGGATTTTGTTTATAACATTTTAAATAATTGATTTCTGAATCAGTGGTATTCAAATCTGGCTGGCGTTGGAATGAGTAATTTTCAAAATAACAGAATTTTGGCCTAAACCCAGCCATACTAAGTAGAAGTTTATGAGGGTCAGGCCAAGGCATCTATAGTTCTAAAAGTTCTCGGTAATTATTATACCATTTTGTTTTTTTTAAGCCTTTAATTTTTAAAGCACTGTTGTGTCTAACTCCAAGGTGCTTATGTTCCGAATAGTCATGATTAAAGGCGTAATTTCTACTATAGCATAAAAGAATGAGAAACTGTAAACTCTGGATACATTCATGTCCATCCATTAGTTATTTTAAGGTAATATCTGTCGTTATTAAAACTGTTGGTGGCAAGTGATAGAGATTTCCACCCCCCACCCCAACCCCTTTTTTTAGTACTTGGGCCTTGAATCCAGGGCCTTGCACATATTTTTGCAAGTGCTCTACCACTAGACTGTATCCCCCAACCCAGTTTTTATTTTGTATTTTGAGTCAGGGTCTTGTAAAGTTACACACCCTTTGAACTCACAATCCTCCTGCCTCTGCCTCCCAAGTCACTGGGTTTGAAGGTGTGTACCATTGTATCCAGCTAAGGGGATTTTCCCCTTTCTTGAAGTTTTATTCCTCCTGTTTCCCAAAAGCATTGGGAATTGACAATAAAGTCAACAGGAAGATTACTTCCTTGACCATCATACATTTAGAATAAGATAGAATTTTAGAGGAAGGAGACACTGGAGGAATGATTTAGTATAATAGCAACTAACTTTTCCTGTAAAGGGTCAATTAGTTAAGTATTGTAAGTTTGTGGGCATACAGTCTCTGTTATAACTACCCAGTTGTGCCTCTGTAACCTGAAATAAGCCATAGACAATACATAAATGAGTGAACATATCTGAATTCCAGTAAAGCTACTTACAAAGACAACAGTTGTGCTGATTATTGATAGTCTGTTTCAGAGAGGGAAAGTGTAAATTGCTTAAGGTTACAAAGTTAGAAGTATCAGAGAACTCACTATATGGAAGGCTGTTAGCTATTTTATTTATTCTTCATATAGATGAGTAAGTGGAACCTGAGAAGCAAATGAATTTTTCTACAACTAGTAAGTATTACTGAGTTTCCCATTTAGCTTTTTGCTAGGCCAAATTTATGCTTCCAACTACTTCATGGTGGTTATTTGTGCTCTCCTGTGTCTCAGATATGGGAATACAGAGAAAAACAAAATCTTGGTAAATTTTCAGCCATGCTTGGCACATGGTAGGCATTTACATTTGTGAGTATTATTGAGTGAATGGGCTAGCAGTATTCATAGTATACAGTAGGGCTGTATAATTTGGCTTGTTTAACATTTTTAACATGTATTTTCTTGTGCTCAAAAATAATAAAAGGATTATATTCTTTTTTGTGATTCCAGTAGCTGCTACTGGTGGTTGTGACAATGTCAAATAACGGCCTAGACATTCAGGACAAGCCCCCAGCCCCTCCTATGAGAAACACCAGCACTATGATTGGAGCTGGCAGCAAAGACGCTGGGACCCTAAACCACGGTTCCAAGCCTCTGCCTCCAAACCCAGAGGAGAAGAAAAAGAAGGACAGATTTTACCGATCCATCTTACCTGGAGATAAAAGTACGGTATTTCATTTCTTTCTCATCATTTGTATGCTTAAAAAAACCCTGTTGTTTGCTTATAAACTGGATCTATGCCTCCTTGATTTAATTTTCCTTTAATATCCTTTAGTTTCTTGTTAATATTTCTCTTGCCTTTCCTTCCTAAAGTAGCTGAAGCCACATGCAAAATAGACCCATTGCTCTGAACTGTATCTGAGTAAAATTCTAGGGGAATAATTATACTCGTTCCACAATTCAGACAATCTGAAACCATTAATTTGTTTTACATTTTAAGTTTTTATAGTTTATGAAATCACAAAATAAAGAGGGCTTTGAATGTCTTCATGTGGAAATTTTTTTTCTTCAAATTAGTTTCATTTGGAATGCTTTCTTTCCAAATTCTTGGTTGTCTTTTATTTATTTAGATCTCCTGGTCCCACACCCAGATTTGAGTATTAAATATTAGAAAGAATAGCAGGGAATAGCTGAGTAAAAAAGCTGAGACTAACCATGAATTCATTATAAGTAAGTTATACTAGGCAGACTCATTTCTGTATTAATAAAACTTCTAGAAGAGTAATCAGGCTCTTAACAGTGCTTCTGGAAAAGTCAAATAGGGGTAAAGAGGGTGAGGAAAATCTCAAAATATAGGATTCACCTATATGAATACATGGCCTGCAGCCATAGCCCTGTGGCATCCGATCCCATCAGATCTCGGAAGCTAAGCAGGATCAGGCCTGGTTAGTACCTGGATGGGAGACCGCCTGGGAACACCAGAAGCTGTAGGCTTGGGAGAAGGACCTGGCAACCCCCTCCCAAAAATCAATCTGCCATTAAAAACCCTATGAACAGCAGAGAAGCACTGACAATAGTGTTTCCCTTGTTGTACAGAGGATCGCTATGAGTCGGATACCAACTCAACGGCACCTAACAACAACAACATATGAATACATGAAAAAAAGAGGGGAGAAGGAAAAAAATCAATGAGAATGTAACACACAATTGCATATGACTTTCATTACATATTAAAGTTCCTATTTTTTTCTTTCTTTAGTTTATACTGTTCTGTAAAATACGTAAGATGAATATGTAAGCAAAAGTGATTTAATAGTTGCCTGATGGATATGTTGTTGTTGTTGTTAGGTGCCCTCAAGTTGGTATCCAACTCATAGCAACCCTTAGGTACAACATGCAAAACACTATTGTTAGTGCTTCTCTCCTATTCATAGCGTTTCCAATGGCTGATTGTTTTTGGGAGTGGGTTGCTGGGTCCTTTTCCCAAGCCTACAGCACCTGGTGTTCCCAGGCGGTCTCCCGTTCAAGTACTAACCAGGCCCAACCCTGCTTAGTTTCTCAGATCTGATGGGATCAAACACTACAGTGGTACAGCTGCAGGCTAATGGATATAGCAAATGACTTACTACTCTGTACCCCACCAACATTTATAAATTAAAAAAAGAAAAAGAAAAAGTCACTAACATCCTTACAGACAAGGTAGTGAAAAATACAAGTTTGGGTGTCCATCTGAATATATGGCTTTGATTTGCTCCCCAAAGTGTTAATTTAGGGACTGTTGGTTGGAAGTAAAGTTCTTCATTATGCTTGTAGGGCCCTATTCTTGTCACATGTCAGAGAAACTGTCTGTGAATTGTTACCGTGAGGCTTAGATTCAAATGGACCTGGTTTATCACCATCAAGAAAGTAAAAAGGGCTCAGTGCCATGACGCATGCCTGTACCCCCAGCTATTTGGGATGCTGACACAGGAGGATTGTGAATTTGAGGCCAGGGGCAGCCTGTGCAACTTAGCAAGACCCTGTCTCAAAATGAAGAAAAAATTAAGAAAGGGAACTGGGGTGTAGCTCGGTGGTAGACCACTTGCCCAGCCTGCATGAGGCCCTGGGTTTAACCTCCAAGTACTAAAGGAAAAAAAAAAAAAAAAAAAAAGTAAAAAGGTAAAAGACAATTTTCCACAAAAGAGAAAATTTTCCAAAATGATGTATCTTAAAAGGACTTCAATCTAAAATATATATGGAACTATTGTAACTCAACAAACAAAAGTAAAATAACCGAATTTAAAATAGGCAAAGGATCTGAATAGACATTTCTCCAAAAAACATATACAAAGGCAAATAAGCACATGACAAGGTGCTCAGCTTCATTAGCCGTCAGGCAAATACAAATCAAAACCACAATCAGATACCAACCACTTCACACCCCCGAAGATGGCTCTAATCTAAAAGACAGATAACATCAAATGTTGGTAAGGATGTGAAGCTATTGAAACCCTTATAATCCCTGTGAGAAAGTAAAATGGTGCAGCCACTATGGAAAACAGTCTGGCCATTCTCAAAAGGTTAAGTGTAGAGATATATGACCCAGAAATTCCACCAAAGAAAAATGAAATATGCCCCCACAAACACCTATGCATGAATGTTTATAGCAGCATTATTCATAACCCCAAAGTGGAAACATCTTAAATATTCATCAGCTGGTAAAGTGAACCTTGAAAAGATTGTGTTATGTGAAAGAAGCCAGCAACAAAGGATCTCATAGTGTATAATTTTATTTCTATGAAATGTGTCTTCCTTCCTTCCTTCCTTCCTTCTTTCTTTCTTTCTTTCTTTCTTTCTTTCTTTCTTTCTTTCTTTCTTTCTTTTCTTCCTTTCTTTCCTTCTTTCTCTTGCTTGCCTGTATGCCTGCCTGAAAAAACACACAAAAGCAGAGTTTTACACATCACTAGAACTGAAAGGACAACCTTATGTGCTGAATGGGGATGTGAGAGTCTAGATATCTGGGTTGTAATCTTGCTTTTGGTATAAATTGGCTGCCTGATTTGGGTCAGTTACTTCTGTAGACATCAGTGCGTTCATCTGAAAAAATGAGAGAATCACAGCAGTAGACACACACAATTTCTTTTAGCTTTGCAATCCTATAATTATATGAATGAGGTGTTGCAAAGATGTGGTTGGATGAGGCTTATCTGTATAGGTGAAGAGAAACTAGGCCATTGTAAAGTACTTTAATCAGTGATAGAAGTGTAGATCCAGAGGTTCTTCTGGAAATCCTCACTGAGTAACCCTAAGCCAGATCTGGTCTAAAAAGAAATCTCAGCCTCAAGATCAAAGCTGCATCCCTCTAGGTTGAAAGCATAGAAGTCAAAAATTTAAGGGTTATAAGAAGTTTTTGCAAAATGATCTAATAACCTCTCGTTCATTCTCTAGTTAGGGATTTTCCATAGATTTGCTCATCTATAGCCATACCACCCTGACATCCAATCCTGTCTGATCTTGGAAGCTAAGCAGGGTCAGGCCTTGTTAGTCCTTGGATGGGAGACTGCTGGGAATATCAGGTGATGTAGGGTTGGGAGAAGGACCTGGCAGCCCACTTCTGAAATAATTAGCCACCAAAAACTTTATGAATAGCAGAGAAGCACTGACACTGTCCTGGGCATGGCATAGTGTTAGGTAGTATTTTGTTCTGTTGTACATAGGATTGCTATGAGTTGGACCTAACTCAGTGGCACCTAACAATAACAATAGATTCTACTGAGCACATTGATTTCATCTATTTGCTTTAAGACCCTTGATAGCTATTACTATTATTATGTGCATCAAAATGAAAAAAGGCTGAGATTATTTTCCTTTGGTTTAGAATCTTTGTTTAACCAACAAGCTATTCAGCTTACTCCTAGCAGGATACACAGCAGTGTTGGCTGTCTTTAAAGTGATATGCCCTTCATGTATTTGAGGATTTATACCTGTTGCATAGAGAAATGGTCTAGGACTGGATTTGGAGTACCTAGATTGAGTCCTGCTTCTGGCATTTAACTCTTTTATTTATTTATTTATTTATTTATTTATTTATTTTTTTTATTTTTTTTGTGGTACTGGGGGGTGGAACCCAGGGTCTCGCACATAGTTTTGCCAATGCTCTGCCACTGAACTGTACCCCCAACACCTTTGTAAATTTGTTTTAAATTGAGACAGGGTCTCACTAAGTTATGCAGGCTACCTCTAGGTAGTTTATTTATTTTTTTATTTATTTTTATGAAGTCTCATTTATTGTTTTATCCAGTACCCACAACAACTCGTTTTCTATTGAGGAGGCTGAGGCTTAGAGAATAATAAATTGCTCAAGGTCTCCAGGTAGAAAATGGCAAGGATGAGTGTAGAACTAATTCTTTTTAAAATATTTATTCCGTCATAGCATGCTACTATATCTCTGTTAGTTGTTCTCAATCCTGATTACATATTGGTCTCACTCATGGTGCATTTAAAAAGTGCAGGTGCTTATTCCTGCTCAGACTTTTGGAGTCAGAATTTCTAGAGATACAGTGTTAGGTCTCTAGGGAGAAGAGAAAGAAGAGTTCTTTGCAGGCTGCAGTTGTGGTTGAGATTTGAGCTGGCAGTGGGTAGAGTGTCTGTGGGCATTACCTAATGCTGACCTCCAGCATGGCCTTAGTATATGACTGGGGAATGCGTAAATGATTGGAAGGCGAAGCTGTAATTGAAGGCCTATAATAGGTGGTGCGGAGTTACAGAATTCCACATGGGAAAGCCTGGTTCCTGTGGTTAGGATCTGGAGCCTTTGGTTTATTCTAAGAAGTCTTGCAGCATTTAGTTTTGAATCTTTTTCTCGTTGCATTTTCACAACCAAAGTGGAATTCTCGGAGCTTGGGAAGAGTTTAGCAAAGTTAATTTTAACACTGAATTACGTCAATGTTTATCTTTCCAAGTTTGGAATGTTTTACTGCCTTGTGCTCAGATTACCTTAGTTGAGCCAATGAGAGATATTGCTTAAAAATAATTTTAGAAAACAAATAGGGTCAATGATTTGAAAACTTTGATGGCTATATTGAAATACAGGATTTTGCAGGTCAGCTTCTTTTCCCAAGCTATTTAAAAGGCAATGGACTAGGCCACAGACAGGGTTAAAGTTGGGATGGGTCAGGTTGCAAGCTTCTTTTCCCACTGTATTTCCTCAAACCTAAGATCGCTAGTTGCATGAATTCAGGGTGTTTCTTTTTCTTTATCTTTAGCCACATTTCCTCTGTCTTAATGAGTGGGTTGAGAAATCTTAACTCTCTTGACACTTTCTCATATTAATAACTCATGTTTATAAAGCTGTTTAGTTTACAAAGCCATATATATTTAGTTGATCCTCAAAATAGTAATAATAATTAAAAAGTAGCTATAGTAATAACCCAGCTACTGCGTATTGAATGCCTATTAGGTACCACACATTGTATTAGGAGCTTTGACATTTGTGAAATACACCAATTGTGTCAGGTAGTTAATTATTTCCCTTTGTAGACAGTAAAATAAGGTTTACAATGACTAAGTAGCTTGTTCATGATCACCTCATTGGGAAGGGCAGAGCTGAGATTAGACCTTTATCTATCTGATTCCAATGACCTTTATGATGTACAGCACTCACACTTTTTGATTTAAAGAATCAGTGACTTGTCCAAGGTCACAAGCTGTGTACTTGCAGTTCATGAAATCTAAATTTGAGCCAATGTCTTTTGCCTTCTGGATGGTACTCTTTCATTCTTCAAAGCACTTGGATACCACACCGCCTTCGAAGTCTCCTAGCCTAGAGTTGTTCAGAATAGTGTTTTCAGTAGAATTGATTTAGCTGGTTCTTTGGACTTATTTTAAAACACATTTGCATTTAATAACATTCATTCTATCATTTATTGTCATATTCACTTAGTCTTCAAAATGGAAGAGGCAAAATACGTATAGGAACAGCCATGAAGCTGGATTGAGGTGGTATGCCCATGCACTCCCAGCTACTTGGGAGACTGAGGCAGGAGATAGCTTGAACCAAAGAGTTTGAAACCAGCTTGGACAATATAGAGAGACTCTGGCTAACAGAAAGTTTGTCTGGAGTTTGAGCTCTTAGTGTTGTCACCCCTTCTAGCCCCTGACTTTGTTACAATTTGCAAGTTGCTTTTCCTTTATTAGCCTCACTTACCTTATTTGTAATGTGGGCAGTTAATAATTATCTCACAGAATTGCTGAAAGGCTTATAAGACGAAGATATGCAAGGTAGCCCAGGTGTGATGGCACTTGCCTATAATCCCAGCACTTCAGAGGCAGAGGCAAGAGGATTGAGAGTTCAAGGCCAGCCTGGGACATAGTATGATTCTGTCTCAAATAGTAAAAATAAAAAAAGAAAAAAGAAAAAAGAAAAGAAAAAGAAAAAAGGGAAAACTGTTGGGTAAACTGCAGTCTTATTAAGAGTTGAGTACTTTTGGTGGTAATTATGCTTTACTGTTGCTTATTGTTGCTTGCAGTCATTCTTTTCTTTTGGCATCTGTCATTAATACTTCAGAATTGTTATGAAATTTATAAAATAACAACCCTTAACAGGGTTCTTCCAAAATGAAATTAAAGAGTGGCCCTTTCTCTCCCTGCATTTTCTGTTATTTTAGACAGAACTAATGCATTAAATAATTTTGGGCACTGAGACTAAGCAGACCCAGGGACAGATTTGCCAAGAGGTTATTAAGAGTTCTTTTTAATGTCAGAAGCAGGATTCTAAGCTCCAGGTATGGGCCTGGGACGGGGATAAATGATATATTTGAAGCTGAGGCCAAAAAGGTATGAACACCCTGTTGAAACTATCAAATATCAAGCCTTTAAAAAATCTCAAATATTCCTTTTTTGAATTCTTTTTCATTACCTTTCTTCCCCTTTTCTTTCTGTGTTCTCATAATCCACTCATACAGTTGTTATCAACAAAACTGGAAACAACGATATACATATGATATACTGAAGACTTAGGTTTAGTGACCAAGTATATGGTCTTTCTAAGAAAACTAGTGTATTAACACTTCCTAAGAAAATCCTTACTAAACCTCTTGGACTTCAATTTCTTTCTCACCCATACAGTGAACTAAGTGGGGCTAAATGCTTTATATGATCACATAGAGCATGATTCTTATAGGGTATTCCACTGAATTTTTAAAAATCTTTTTATAGAAAATTGCATGCTTCAGCTGTACACAGTTCAATGAATTATCACTACACCTGTGTGGGCACTACCTTGACCAAGAAATAGGATGTTATCAGTCTCCCCAAACTCCCTACATTTTCTCTTGCGGGCACTAACATCTCCCTCCTTCCCAAAGACAAACATCATGAATGAGTTTACTTGTTTTTGAACTTGGCATGTATAGAATCAATGTATGTTCTTCTGTTTGCTTTCATTTGCTCAACATCGTTTGTAAGACATCCAGATATTCTCTTACCGGAATACTTTCCATTGTATTGTTGATAAATATTGGATTGATTTCAGTAATTGTTATTAATAATATTTTCTTATCATTCTTATATACATCTTGGTAAATGTGTTCATGCATTTCTACTGGTTATATATATACATAGTGAAATTGCTGGATCATGGACATGCTCATGTTATACTTTGGTAGATAATTCCAAAAATTCAAAGTGGTTGTTTCATTTTATATCTCCATCAACAGTTCCTAAAAATTCCAGTTATTCCACTTCACCACTTAGTATAACTAGTCTTTGATTTTAGTGATTCTGTTGTGCATACAGTGTGGTTTCTGATGACTAATGAGCTTGAGAAACTTTTCATGTTAATTGGCCATTTGGATAGCCTTTTTTTTGAAGTGCCTTTTTAAGTCATGTACATTTAAAAATGTTTCTTTCTGACTTGTAGGAATTCTTATCAAGATGTAAGTCTTTTTCCTATTATGCAACAAAAATTCCTATTATGCTTTTGATGGTATATTTGATGGTTGGCATAGTGTCTGGTAGAATTTTTCTTTCTAGTGCTGGGGATGAATCCAAGGTCTTTTACCTGCTAGGCAAGTGCTCTAAGACTGAGTTATATCCCAGGCCTTTAGAATTTAATTTAACCAAATTTATTATTTTCTTTCTAATACTTTCTCTTCTGTTTTTGAAATTTTTACCTACTTTGAGATAAGATTTTTTTCTCATATTAAGTTTCTGTGTTCATATATCTGTAAATTGTGATGTTTTTGTTTCTTCTTTTCTACTCATTTCACTTCCATTTCTAGACTAACTGCAGTAGCTGGTATCTCCAGTATTATGATGAATGTAAGTGGTGATGAAGGACACTCTTATCTTATTTTTTAATCCCAGAGGAGAAGCTTTTAGTATTTCACAGTTGTGTAGTATTTGCTTTAGAGGTTTTGACAATTAGCTTTTATTAGATTAAGTAAATTCCCTTGTAATCCTAGTTTGCTAAGAGATTTTAATCATGATTGATAACCACATCTTAGCAAATACTTTTTCTGCATCAACTGAATTGATTATATGTATTTTCTCTTTTGTTTTGGGCTGGGATTTAGCTCAGTTGGTAGAGTGCTGCTCTGCATTCTCTGAGGTCCTGGGTTCAATTCTCAGCACTGCAAAAATGGGAAAAGGATGTGGCAATCCACTCCTGAGGCAATCCCGAAACAGCCACTGAAAACCCTATAAGGGTCGCTTTGAGTTGAACACGGCTTGATGGCACCTAACAACAACAACATTTTCTTTTATTTTCTTAGTATAGGAAATTACATTTCTTTTTTTTAAAAGAAATGAGATATAACTCATATGCCATCTAGTTCACCATCTTAAGATGTATAATTCAGTGAGTTTTAGTATATTCACAAAATTATACAATCAGGAGCTGAGGGTGGACCTCAGTGTAGAGTGCTAGCCTAGCATGTTTGAGGCACTGGGTTTGAGTCCCAGCACAAAAAACAAACAAACAAAAAAGTACCATCATACAACTAGTTATCAGTACGTTTTCATCACCCCCAAAACAAACCCCATACCTATTAGCAGTCACTCTTCATTTCTCTGTTCTACCAGCCCTTGGCAACCTCTAGTCTACTTTCTGTGTATGGGTTTGCCTATTCTGGACATTTTATATAAATGGAATTATACAATATAGCCTTTTGTGACTGGTGTCTTTAACTTAGCATGTTTTCAAAGTTCATCCATTTCTTTTTAATTTTTATTAGCATATATTAATTGTAAAAAATAATGAGTTTCATTATGACATTTTCATACCATTATGACATTTTCATATAATGTACTTTGATCATAGAAGTTTACCATTTTTTTAATTATTTTATTTTATTATTATTTTATTTTTGGTACTAGAGATTGACCAGGCCTTGTGTATGCTAGGCAAGTGCTCTACCATTAACCTACACCACAGACATTTTTTATTTTTAAGACAAGGTCTTGCCAAATTGCCCAGGCTGACTTTGAACTTCCTGTGTAGCCAGGAAGGCTTTGAATTTACAGTCCTCCTGCTTCACCCTCCCAAGTAGTTATGATCACAGGCATATACCATCATACTTGGTAGTTCATTCATTTTGTAGCATGGATCAAGGTTTCAGTTCCTTTTGTGGCTGAATTTCATTATATGGATATACCACATTTTATCCATTTGTCAGTTGAAGGACATTTTGATTATTTCAACTTTTTGACTGCTTTGAACATTCGCATCCAAGTTTTTGTGTAGATTTGAGTTTTCATCAGGTTTCTCCAGACTTATACTTCTAGTAATCATAAAAATTTTGCTATGGCAGCAGTAGCTCCAGGGAAACTGAAGTTTATGGCCTTGGAATATGGAACTATCAGGATACTGGGTTTGCTGTACTTTCTCTACTGTATGCCTCAATCTCAAGTTCAGTATCTATATCTAGTAAGAAATTATGAAATTTGGTTGACTTTCTGGGTAAATGGAAAACTGAGAGAAATATCATATTGTTTATTCCTCTTTTTTTTTTTTTTTTTTTTTTTGGTGGTACTGGGGGTTGAACCCAGGGCCTCTCGCCTGCATGCTTGGCAAGTGCTGGACCACTGAGCTGCACCCTCAGCCCAATTTTCACTTTTTTTTGAGACAAGGTCTCGCTAAATTACACAGACTGCCTCTGGCCTCGAACTTGTGATCCTCCTGGCTCTGCCTCCCAAGCCCCTGGGATTACAGGTGTGCGCCACCGTGCCCAGCTATATTGTTTATTCCTCTTGACTTTTGCTTGTTCTGTTTTTTTTTTCTGGAATGCCATTCCCCATGTTTGTCTAGCTAACTCCTATTCATCCTTCATGACTTTTTTCAGATATTATCTTCTCCCAAAAAGTGACTTATTACCTACTTTCACTTGTATTCTGGGTATGGATCATTGTCCTATTTTGCAGATTGAGGATTTGAAACTCAGAGCCCTTCCTAGGGTCACACAGTGAGCTAGTTAATAGCAAAGATAATACTGAGTCCTTCCTCTGACTCATAGCCCAAGATTAATACCCTGACCATAGTCTTCTCAGCTGTAGAATGGAGATAATCCGTGCTGTCTGGTTCCTGGGTTTGTTGTAAGAAACCAATGAGACAGTGACTATGAAAGAACTTTATGAAGGACTGTGTACACCTGAGGGAGTTGGTTACTACTTCCAAGAAGTGCTTGAGTTCCAAGTGGCTCTGGGACTGCATGGCTTCTTGTCCAGTTCTCTCCTGCATTCCTCCCTCAGGAACTCTGTTTCCTGCTGGTAGTCCCCAGCTGGTGAGTAGTCAGCATAAATTGCATAGCACCTAGGCTACATCTACCAACTATATTTTTCCTTTCCTCCTACTTTCCTCTTCTCCCACTTGAGCCAGGCCCTTCCTGTCCCCAAGTCTGGTTTATGTTAAGATATCATTTCAGTCAGTAATTACTTTCATTCACATCAGTTTAAAGAGATCGGGAGGTATAATGAAAGGCAGAAGACTTGATCAGGTAGACAGAGTCTTACCACCATGTGCTCTGAGTAAATCAGTTTACTTCCCAGGCTTCTTTCTTCAGGGGTTGGAACTAGAGGGCTTTTAAGGTCACTTCCTAATATTTTCTAGGATTTTCTTGAACTAAGTAAGCTCTGTGTTTGGTTCTATTTGAGGTTTAGAAATATAGTGATCGTAATTAGAAGCCATGACTTTGATCCTTAAGAAACTTATACTTCTTAAAAATTGCAAAGAATCAGACAAGGCAGGAAATGACTAGAGGCATGGTAGTAGAGCAGACTCACTACCTTGGGAATTACAGAGAGAGGGAAGGTCAAGAAGTCCTTACTGGAACTGAAACCTGAATCAGTCTTTAAAAGATGACTGAAACAGAAGAAGTTGTTGTTGTTGTTAGGTGCCGTCGAGTCAGTATTTGACTCATAGTGACCCTCATAGGGTTTTCAATGGCTGATTGTTTCGGGATTGCATTGGGAGTGGATTGCCAGGTCCTTCTCCCATTTTTGTGGTGCTGGGAATTGAACTCGGGACCTCAGAGACTGCAGCGCAGTGCTCTACCAACTGAGCTAAATCCCAGCCCGAGACAGAAGAAAGTGAGCAAAAACTTGGAGGTGGGAATGTGTGAGGTATATTCAAAGGTTACAGGGCACACAGTGGCCAGTACAGGCAGAGCCAAATTCAGTATTATCTTATATGTGCATGTGTTAAATGATTACATTTCCGTTGGGTTGATTTCTGTAAGCTACTCAGCTTCTGAGCCACTTTCTCTTTGTGCGATCATTACCAAAGTTCCTTCTGAATGTGACAGCAATGCCTATGATTATATACTCTATTAATAATATACAGTAGAATTGTGTATGGTACATACCTGTAATCCTAGTACTTGGGAGGCTGAGGCAGGAGGATCAACATGAGTTCAAGGCCAGGCTAGGGTACATAGTGTATTCCAGGCCAGGCCAGGCTACACAGTGGGACCCTGTCTCAAAAATCGAAAAACAAAGAAACAAAGAAAGAAGGAAGGAAGGAAGGCAGGCAGGCAGGCAGGCAGGCAGGCAGGCAGGCAGGCAGGCAGGCAGGCAGGCAGGCAGGCAAGCAAGCACACACACACACGAATAATGTATAAAATATCACAAAATACTAAATTCAAAATAAAAAATTAATATGATTGTACTTCCCTGAAACCTTTTTAAGTGACTAGATCAGAGGGAATTTAGAAACAGAAAGCAGTTTGGAATAGAAAATAGTCCCAAAACCTTGCCACATGTTCTAGCATTCTAGCTATGAGCAGGACAGATGGAATTATGTCATAAATGACTGTTTGACTCAGGCCCTGATATAACCCCTAGCCTTCTCTTTCTAAAAGCAGTTGCTTCTGGAAGGAAAATTGCCAAGTACATAAATAGCTTAAACCTTAGCAATTGGCATGTAGGCAAATGGTTCTCATGAAGATACTGAAGAACGTTTAGAATTAGGCTTGGGTTCAAATCCCAGCCTTCACTAGCTATATAAGTAAATTATTCAATATTCTCATTTGTAAAATGACAATAGTAATTTTTAGCTCATAAGATTATAAGAATGAAGGAAAATAATGGTACATATACATATTAAGTTTTTAATGTTATTTCTTTTTATCACATCAAAGTATGTTTTCTTAATTCAACTTGAAATTCTTTAGGGGTGGTTAAGTAGTAGACTGTAAAGGGCTTTCGCTTTTATTTCAGTTGTTTAATAACTGTAGGCAAATCTATGCTACAATTTCCTAATCTACAAGTGAAAACTATCTCTCAGGTTTGTGGTGATTATGTGAGGAAAATATATATGAAAGATTTGTTAAAAACTATAGGATGTCATCTCAGGAAGAAATCTAGTTACAGAGCTTTGAGAATTTTCCTGCATACTTGCAGAATGTGGGAGCTTGAAGGGCCCTTAAGACCATCTTGTCCATCCTCGCTGTAGTTCAAGTGAGAAAGTAGAGATCCTGGTATTTTAACTGTGCTGAAGTAGAGGTAAAACTGGCTTGGACTTTGGATCTTCTTATTTATTTTGTGGTACTGAAGGACGGAACTCAGGGACTCACACATACCTTGCAAGTGCTCTACCACTGAGCTGCACCTCCAGCCATTTTTTAATTTTTTAATCTTGAGACAGAGACTTGCTAAATTACAAAGGCTGCCTCTGTCCTTGAACTTCCAATCCTCCTGCCTCTGCCTCCCAAGTCACTGGGATTATAGGCATGTACTACCATGCCCAGGTAGATCTTCTTATTTTTTTTTTTTAATCCCCATTTTACTGCTTTTCATCAGGATTACACTGAATCTAAAGAGGAGTTAAGACTTCAGAATTTGTTTTGGCCAACACACTGAGCTGCTTTAAAACAGGGCTGATAGGGACTGGGTAACAAATTTTGTGCAAGTTAGGCCAGGGCTGGTAAAATGAAACATTTATTCCTGTCTTGGAGAGAATTGCATGTCTTAGGCAAGGTCCTGAGACTCCTTGCTCAGTGTCTGGTCATTTGTTCCTTTCTCCACTCACTGAGCACCTATTTTATGCCAGGTGTGTAGAATCCTCTGGGAATCTGTGATCAATTGGACATGACCCCTATACTTGCAACTTAGTCTGGTAGACAACACAAACAGTTAAATAGCCTGATTATTCTGATGGTGCTGTGGAAACAGAGGGAAGAATGAAGAACTCCCCAACCTAGAGATCACAGAGAACTTTATAGAAGAAGTGGCTTGCCTGGTGTCAACTGCTGTTGTTAGGTGCTGTCAAGTCGGGTCTGATTCATAGGGACCCTCATGGGATTTTCATTGGCTGATTGTTTCATGAATGGATTGCCAAGTCCTTTTCCCATTTTTGCAGTGCTGGGGAACTGAACCTGGGTCCTCAGGGAGTGCAGGACAGGCGCTCTACCAACTGAGCTAAATCCCAGCCCATGTATTAGTGGTAAAACTAGGACTAGTAACTCTGGCAGATAGTCTTTCTCCCTTACTTTAATTCAACAAAAATTAAGTTTTTAAATGTGCACTGGGTGTCTCCTCCAATCCACATCCATAGTGGTATCTGTAAATACACATGTGAACTAGATAGACCTTGTTCTCTATAGGAGCCTACGTCTCATTAAGGAACTAAAATTTCCTTTTTCCTATTTCTCTTGCAGCAAATAAAAAGAAGGAGAAGGAGCGGCCAGAGATTTCTCTTCCTTCAGATTTTGAGCACACAATTCATGTTGGCTTTGATGCTGTCACAGGGGAGTTTACGGTAAGCCCTAGGTCCCAGAAAGGATTTTGGTCTTTTAAAGTTCTTGCTATGCACAGTTAGATTCAATCCTTTCTTATCATCCTGATGCTTTTTTCTTTGCCAACGACCCTCATTTCTAGCTTCTTGTATTCATTAGAGGGACACTTTCCTAATCTCCAAAATTGTACCCAGATAAACTGTTTAATCTCTATTCCTTAAATAAACCTTTTTCTTTTTCCTGCGACACTGGGGATTGAACAGAGGGCCCTGTACGTGCTAAGAAGGTGCTCTACCAGTGACTTACATTGACAGCCCAAACATACCTCTCCTACCGGGCCCCATGAAAGCAGGCTCTGTATGGGTCACTGATGATGCGGGATTAAATCAAACATTGTTCCTACCCTACAGGAGGTAAAGCCTGGTGAAGGAGCAAACATCTTAGAAAGTGACTAGTACAATAATAAGGGTATTATAAAAAAGGCTTATGTAAACTCTGAGGGAATATAGGTAAAGGGATGACTAAAAAGCTCATCTTCAGCTGCTAGCAGATACCAGGGTTAGATCTGATTTACTTTCAAGGTCCCATGTGACTGCCTTCCTGAAATCCTTGCATGTCTCTCTAATAGGGGATGCCAGAGCAGTGGGCCCGCTTGCTTCAGACATCAAACATCACTAAGTCAGAGCAGAAGAAAAACCCACAGGCTGTTCTGGATGTGTTGGAATTTTACAACTCAAAGAAGACCTCCAACAGTCAGAAGTACATGAGCTTCACAGGTATGAGGATTGTGTCCAGGGCAATCATGGCAAAAGAAGGGTTTAATCTGAGTGGAAAAGTACCACATGCCTATTGATGTAGAAGAGTAATCTCCAACCTGTGGCCAGTGGGCCACATGTGTGTGGCCCAGGACAGCTAGTAATGCAGCCCCACAAAATCTTTTAACATCATGTGATTTTTAGCATTTGTTTTCATTGTGACCCTCCCTTACTATCATATGTACTAACTATATTATATAATTTGTGTGTGGCCTCAGACAATTCCTCTTTACTTGATGTGGCCCAGGGAAGCCAAAAGATTGGACACCCCTGGTCTAGAGTGAGAGAAGGAAGTGGAGAGATTGGAGGTGGCACTCTCACTAAAATAGAATTTTGGAATTTGACCACTAAGATGATGGCTTTTTGTATCAAACTTGGCTTCATTCTGAAACTGAATATTTTTCTTTAAAAAAATTGCATGGCACTATATAAAAGGAATACAAGCTTTATGCTAGAAGGTCTAGATTCTGAAACTACATTTGACAGCCACATTATTTCTTCAAGCTTCAAAACGAGAATCATAATTCTTGTGTCAAGAAGGTGTAGTAAGAAATAAATGATCCTATTGATGTGAAAGTTCTTTATAGGTTGTAAAACAACACCATGGAAAGGTAACTATCATTGTCATCACTTAGTATCATTAGTTATTTTGTAACATTAATGTGTATCTTTTACATTGACAAGCCCAATTTCTTCTTCAAGGGACTAATTTTTATCAGTCAAATGCAAATCAAGCCAGCGGTTGTAAATGTTCTTTAGATGTATTCTCTGTGTAAGGGATTATGTTTTTCAGAGTATTTTTTTTTCTTTTTCTTTTTTTTATTAGAAATTTTTAATATACATCGTAATGTGATTCATTTTGACATGCTTTTCATTGTGACAATTTTCATATATGCAATTTGATAAGCATTATTCATATAGGTTACCCCTTACCCTCCTTATGTTTCCTCCCCCCTTCCCATCTAAGTTTCCCATCCAAGTCTTCTCTATCTTTTACTATATAGTATTTTTCTATATGTCCTTGGGTTCCATTTCTGTTTAAGATAGAAACTTTTCCTGTAGTGGTCTTTGTTTCTATCTTGTTAGAACAATTACATGCGATTTCTAGACTATTTATATTGACCTCATTCTTATCTTCCCTCCCCCCC
>VMDO01015622.1:0-50571 GCA_007922755.1 Pedetes capensis
AGAAGCTGGACTTTATGAGGAAGAATGTGGCATCAAGATTGGAGGAAGACTCATTAACAACCTGCGTTATGCAGATGACACCACTTTGCTTGCTGAAAATGAAGAGGATTTAAAACATTTACTGATGAAGATCAAAGATCATAGCCTTCAATATGGGTTAAGACTAAACATCAACAAAACAAAAATCCTTACGACTGGGTCAGCACGCAACTTCACAGTAAATGGAGAAAAGATTGAGGTTGTCCAAGACTTTGCTTTGCTTGGCTCTATAATCAACACCCGTGGAAGCAGCAGTCAAGAAATCAAAAGACGCATTGCTCTAGGAAAAGCTGTGGCAAAAGATCTCTTTAGAGTACTGAAAAGCAAAGATGTGACATTGAAGACGAAGGTGCGTCTGACTCATGCCATGGTATTTTCAGTGGCATCATATGGTTGTGAAAGCTGGACATTGAACAAGAGAGACAGGAAAAGAATTGATGCTTTTGAATTGTGGTGCTGGAGACGTCTATTGAATATACCACGGACTGCCAAACGAACCAACAAATCTGTCCTAGAAGAAGTGCAACCAGAGTGCTTCTTGGAAGCAAAAATGGCCAGGCTGCGTCTTACATATTTCAGACATGTAGTCAGGAGAGAACAATCCCTGGAAAAGGACATCATGTTTGGGAGAGTGGCAGGTCAACGCAAAAGAGGAAAACCCTCCACCAGATGGATTGACACAGTGTCTGCAATGATGGGCTTAAACATAAATAAGATCATTTGCCTGGCACAGAATCGGCAAGTGTTTCGATCTGCTGTACATAGGGTCGCTATGAGTCGGACTCGACTCGACGGCACCTAACAACAACAACTTCTGGTCAGGGCTGGGATTTAGCTCAGTTGGTAGAGCGCTGCCCTGCAGTCTCTGAGGTCCCGAGTTCAATTCTCAGCACCACAAAAATGGGAGAAGGACCTGGCAACCCACTCCCGAGGCAATCCCGAAACAGTCAGCCATTGAAAACCCTATGAGGGTCGCTATGAGTCGGATACCGACTCGAAGGCACCTAACAACAACAACTTCTGGTCAACACGCAGCCCTCCAGCATGCGCAAACACCTGGCCGCATCACCGAACGCTCCGTACTGACTGTGGCCTTCCCCTCCTCTCCCCGTCTCCCATTTACTCGGAGACTGAACCTTTCAGCACAAACACCACACCGACGCGGCCCGCAGACTCGACTTCCCCTGCTCGAGCCCTCCTCGCGGCCCGCTGGCGGGAGCGCAGGGCACGCAGCCGCAGTGCTGCAAGCCCTCCAGGGCCTGACCGGGGACACGCTGCTCACACCCTCGCTCGCTGACTTCGGCCCAATAAGCGGCACAACCGCACCCCTCGGAACCCAGCGCGCCCTCGGCCGGCCGATCCCCAGGCCACGCGCAGCTTGGAGCGCGGCCTCCCGCCCGCCGCCGCCCCGCCGCCCGCGCCGGCTCCGCGCGCACCTGGTCCAGGTACTGCCGGACGCGCCTCCGCAGCGGCTCCAGATTCATGGCCGCGCGGCCGGGCCTCCCCGCCGTCGCCCACCCGCCTCCCAGGCCCCACGGACGGCCGCCCGCCGCCGCCCGCCACACGGCACTTCCGCTCCCGACAGGCCCCGCCCCGGAAAGTCTCCCGCAAAAGCGTCCCCTGGGGCGCCGCGGCCGCGGTGCTGGGGTTCCGGATGCCGCTCGCCGGCCGAGTTGCCGCCCGGCGGGAGTCGAGCCGCACGGGCTCTGCGCAGGGCTTTCGAAGAGGGCAGCTGGAGGCTGAGTGCGGAGAGGTGCGGGACGCGCCTGCCCCCCACACTTCTTTTCATGCACTTTGAACTTTAGGTAAATGTAATTATGGTAAATATAAAAGCAGGCAGAGCCGGGCGCGGTGGCGCACGCCTGTCATCCCAGGGGCTGGGGAGGCGGAGGCGGGAGGATCGCAAGTTCGAGACCAGAGGCAGTCTGCATAACTTAGCGAGACCCTGTCTCAAAAAGTGAAAGAAAATGGGCTGGGGGCGCAGCTCAGTGGTCCAGCACTTGCAGAGCATGCAGGCGCGAGGCCCTGGGTTCAACCCCCAGTACCAAAAAAAAACAAAAAGCAGGCAGGCAGGCAGGCAGGCAGGAAACGCAAAGAAGCCAAAAGAGCCCGAAACTTCCCATGGCCTCGCACTCAGATCTTCTGCTCTCTCCTGTGTGCGGCCAGCTGGGTTCTCTGTCGTCTGTGCACACACATGAGCGACTTGGTAATATTTAGAAGTTGTATTTTTACACCTTCCCCCCATGTTTCCCTTTTCTTCCTCACCTGTGTGCATCAGGTAACGGTCGACGCTTCCTCACTTGGACAGGAGAGAGAGTGGCAAGGGATGCGTGAAGTCCTATTTTCATTTCCTTCCTTCTGTTGTACGTAGGGTTGCTTTGAGTTGGACCCAACTCGACGACACCTAACAATAACTAAATCTCTTCATTTAATGGTCTTGCTCAGTGATCGTTCTTGTGTTGCACCCATAGGTTCTGTCTTGTGAGTTACCCATGAACCCATTCTCTGCAAAGATGCCATTGATGAAGTGGATGGACTGTGAAGTTCCCCTTCTTAGTTTCCCAAAAACAGTGTCTGCAATCTGCAGTCGTATTTTCTGCTTATTTCTGTAATTTGCATATGTGCATCATGTTGTTGTAGGAGCGGTTGAGTCAGATCTGACTCATAACGACCCTAAGTACAACAGAACAAAACACTCCCCAACACTGTGCTATGTACAGTATCTTTTAATATTTAACCCCATTGTTGCAGAGTTGGGAGTCCTTGTGTCAATCCATCTGGTTGGGAGTCCGTGTGTCAATCCATCTAGTTGAGGGTCTTCCTTTTTTTTGTTGACCCACTACTCTCCCAAAAATGATGTCCTTCTTCAGGGATTGGTCCCTCCTGACAACAAGTCTAAAATACATAAGACGGTGTAGCCATCCTTGCTTCCAAGGAGCACTCTGGTTGTACTTCTTCTAGGGCAGATCTGTTGTTTCTTTTGGCAGTCCATGGTGTATTCAATATTCATTCCAGCACTATAATTCAAAATCATCAGAACTTCACCTGTCTCCCTTATTCAACGTCCAGCTTTCACTAGCTTATGATGCAACTGAAAATACCATGGCATGAGTCAGGTGCACCTTCATCTTCAATGTGACATCTTTTCAACACTTTAAAGAGGACTTTGGCAACAGCTTTTCCCAATGAAGTGTGCCTTTTGATTTCTTGACTGCCGCTTCTGTTGATTGTAGAACCAAGTAGTGCAAAATCTTGGACAACCTCAATGTTTTTTTTTCGTTTATCATGAAGTTGCTTACTGACCCAGTTGTAAGGATTTTTGTTTTCTTGGTATTGAGGTACAATCCATACTGAAGACTGTGTTCTTTGATTGGTATCAGTAAATGTTTCAAATCCTCTTCACTTTCACCAAGGAGTTGCATCATCTGTATAAGTCAGGGTGTTAATGAGTCTTCGTTCAATCCTGATGTCATGTTTATCTTCATAAAGTCCAGCTTCTTGGATTATTTGCATAGAAATTGAGGCAGTATGGTGAAAGGATATAGCCCTGACACACACCTTTCCTGACTTTAAACCAGGCAGTGTTTCCTTGTCCTGCTCAAACAACTGCCTCCTGGCCCATATACAGATTCCTCATGAGTACAATTAAGTGCTCTGGTATTCACATTCTTCTCAATGTTATCCATAATTTGTTGTGATCCACAAAATCAAATGCCTTTGCATAGTCAATAGAACATAAACAGACGTCTTTCTGGTATTTTCTGGTTTCAGCTAATAGCCATCTGACATCAGCAATGATGTCTCCGGTTTCATGCCCTCTTCTGATCCCAAATTGATTTTCCAGTAGTTTCCTGTCAATATACTACTGCAGCCACTTTTGAATGACCTTTAGCAAAATTTCCCTTGTGTGTGATATTAGTGATATCATTCAATAGTTTCCACATCCAGTTGGATCCCCTTTCTTGGGAATAGGCACAAATATGGATCTCTTCCATTCGGTTGGCCAGCTAGCTGTTTTCCAAATCTCTTGGCATAAATAAGTGAGCACCTCCAGTGCTACATTTGTTTGTTGAAATATCTCTGTTGGTATTCCACCAGTTCCTGGAGCTTTGTGTTTCACCAATTCCTTTGAGGCACAGTCCACTTTTTCCTTCAGTACCATTGGTTCCTGATCATATGCAGCCTCTTGAAATCATTGGTCATCCACCAGTTCTTTTTGTCATAATGACTCTGTGTATTCCTTCCATCTTCTTTTGATGTTTCTTGCCTCATTTAATGTCTTCTCTGTAGATCCTTCACTATTGCCACCCGAGACTTGATTTTTTTTCTTCAGTTCTTTAAGCTTGAAAAACAGAATGTCTTCTTCCCTTTTGGTTTTCTGTTTCTAGATCTTTGCACATGTCATTATAATATTTTATTTTGTCTTCTCAAGCTCCCCTTTGAAATCTTCTGTTTAGTTCTTTAACTTCCTAATATCTTCCTTTTACTTTAGCTGCTTAACATTCACAGGCAAGTTTCAGAGTCTCTTTTGACATGTAATATGATCTTAGCCTTTTTCCCCTTTTTTAAAAAAATATTTTGTTTTCCACATGAATGATGTCTTTGATGTCATGCCACAATGTATCTGGTCTTCAATCATTAGTGTCTCACACATCAAACCTATTTTTGAGGTGGTCTCTGAACGTGAGTGGGATATACTCAAGGTCATACCATGACTCTTATACACTTGTTCCAATTTTCTTCAGTTTCCATTTGAACTTGCATAGGAGCAGTTGTGGGAGAAGGATGTGGCAATCTACTCCTGAAGCAATCCTGAGACAATCAGCCATTGAAAACTCTATAAGGGTTGCTATAAGTCAGAACTGACTCAATTCACTGAACAACAACCTGAGCAGTTGATGGTTTGATCTACAATCACCACCTGGTCTTGTTCTGACTTAGAATATTGAGCTTTTCCATCATCTCTTTCCACAAATGTAGTCAATGTGGTTCCTGTATGTTCCATCTGGTGAATTCCGTGTGTACAGTTGCCATTTATGTTGGTGAAAAAATATATTTGCAATAAAAAGGTCTGACAATTCTATCATGTGACTTCCAGCATCGTTTCTGTCATGAAGGCCATATTTTCCAATTATTGAGCCTTCTTTGTTTCCAATCTTTGTATTCCAATCACCAATAACTATCAGTGCATTCTGATTGCATGTTCAGTCAATTTCAGACTGTAAAAACTGTTAAAAAGTCTTCTCTATTTGTGGCTTTAGTGCTGGGTGCATAAATTTGAATTACAGTTATATTAACTGGCCTTCCTTGTAGGGATATAGATATTATTCTACCACTGGCAGCATCATGCTTCAGGACAGATCTTGGGATATCTTTTTGGTGATGAGGGCCAACCCTATTTCTCTTTACATTGTCATTTTCAGTATAGTAGACCATCATACTGTCTGTTTCAAAAAACCCAACACCAATCCATTTTAGCTCACTGATGCCTACAATGTCGATGTTTATGCACTCCTTTTAACTTTTGGCAATTTCTAATTTTCCTAGATTCACACTATGCACATTTCGCATTCCAATTATTAATGGGTGTTTACAGTTCTTCTTGGGCTGGGATTTAGCTCAGTGGGTAGAGCACTGCGCTGCAGTCTCTGAGGCCCCGAGTTCAATTCCCTGCACCGCAAAAATGGGAGAAGGACCTGGCAATCCACTCCCAAGGCAATCCCGAAGCACTCAGCCATTGAAAACCCTATAAGGGTCGCTATGAGTCAGATACCGACTCGACGGCACCTAACAACAACAACAACAGTTCTTCTCATTTTGAGTTGTGCCACATCAGCAAATGGAGATCTGTAGAGCTCTACTCCATTTCCATCATTAAGGTAGACTCTGTTTTGAGGAGGCAACTCTTTCCCAGTTGTTTCTTAAATGCTTTCCAGCTTGAGGGCTCACTTCCCAGCACTGTATCTGACAGTGTTTCTCCCTATGCACAGGGTTTCCAGTTGTTTCGGGAGTGGGATGCTGGGTCTTTCTCCCTGGTCTGTCTTAGTCTGGAAGTTCATCTGAAACCTGTCTACCATAGGAGCCCTGCTGTTATCTGAAATGCTGGTGGCATAACTCTCAGCATCACAGCAACACACAAGCCCCCAGTTTGGCAACTGACAGAGAAATGGGGGCATATGTGCATAGTTACAAATATGTCTCCTATTTTACAAAAAAGTGGGATGGTGCAGTTATGTAATTATTCTGAGACCAGCTCTGCTCACTGGCATACCAGAGATCTTTCCCCATCAGAACTCAGTTTGTTCTTTTAAATAACCAAAAATGTTTTCCTTTATATTCCTTGAATGAGGCGTAGTTATGATGCAATGAAAACAATCCTTTGTAGTGTGCCTAAGTGGTTATGATGGTCAGTGACTGAGCCCCCAGGTCCCCTGATACTTGACCAAGGATTACCTTAGGTGAATCTGGGAAGGAAGTTGTTTCTGGATGGGATTAAAATTGAATCAGTACACTGTGTGATGCAGAAGGCCCTCCTCAGTGCAATTGGGTCTTGTCTAATCATTAAAATCCTGGTTGGAACCCAGAGGATAAGAGAGTTCACACTGTCTGCTGTTTGTAGGTGGGACACCAAGCTTCCTGCTTTGGACTCAGATTGTGGCCTGGTCTGGCACCCACAATCTCAGCACTCCTGGGTCCTCAGCTGGGTATCCAGCTGGCCAACTGCAGACCCTGGCACTTCTCCACCTCCTTCATTGTGTGAGCCAATTCCTTGTGATATTCAGTCGCTCTCCTCTGCCGCCTCCTCCCCCTGCTGCTGCTGCTGCTGTTCTTCTCTCTTCTCCCCGCATGTCATCTCCGTCTCTTTCTCTCACTCTCTTCTGTTACTCTGCAAAACACCGACTAATACAGTGGCCATTTCGTCCAGAAAACATGTTGCACTCCCCAACTGGGACTCACTTACCCTCCTGTCCCTTCAGGAATGCCCTGTACCTTCCTCATAGAAACGTGACTTTTTTTATCTGCTCCGTTGTCCTTATCCACTCTGCAGCCTTGTTACCAGCAGCTCGTAATTGTAATTGCTGGCTGTGCAGACTGACGCCCTGCAGAGCCTAGGGGCCTCCACTCAGGGGCAGCTAGGATCTAGGCACTGAAGGAAAGAATTTCAGGAGAACTCAGAGTGAAACAAAATTGGTGACTTTATTGATTAAACAGAAAGACAAGACTATTTCAGGACAGTCAGGCATGGGTGTTAGGAGAAGAAAGTGCCTGATTCTTCTGCGGCAGCTGTTTGAGTGATTCTGGGCCTTTTGGGGTTACATTGTTTAAAGGAGGTAGGACAGGTTTCCTTCTGGAAGACACCAGGTGGAGGCTGTGGGGGATCTGCTCATTGCCTTTTCAGCATCTAGAGGTCCTGCATCCTTGGCCCATTGTCCCTCTTCCATCCTCAGAGCAGCAGAGCATCATCTTCTGCCTCTGACCCTCCTGCCTCCCTCTTTTACCTACAAGGATTCTTGTGGTTATGTAGTATGAACCCAAATAAACCACGATGTTTTCCCTATTTAAAATCCTTAACTTGGTTACCTCTACAAAGTCCCTTTTGTCACATGAGACAACATGTTCCTGGGTTCAGGGATCAGGGGTGGATCTCCAGGGGTAGGGGCGGCAGCTATTCTGCCTCTACTTACCTGAGTCACCCACCCTTAGCATACCTTATTTACAAAGAGTAAGAATGTGACTTGTTGTTGTTGTTGTTGTTGTTAGGTGCCATCGAGTCAGTATCCGACTCACAGCAACACTCATAGGGTTTACAATGGCTGACTGTTTCGGGATTGCCTTGGGAGTGGATTGCCAGGCCCTTCTCCCATATTTGTGGTGCTGGGAATTGAACTCAGGACCTCAGAGACTGCAGCGCAGCCCTCTACCAACTGAGCTAAATCCCAGCCCATAGAATGTGACTAGACAAGAGAAAATTCAGCCTTTCTCCTGAAAAATAACTCAGTGCACAAGCCAGCCTTTCCAGGACCATTTCTTCCATCCAACACTGAGGCCCTACCACTTACCCACTCCTCCCGGGAAGATATCCATGGAGTGGGAAGGGCAGACCTCCAGGATTCAGCGAAAGGCAGAAGAGTAAAACAGCAAAGGCCAAGGAGGCCCTAAGAAAAACTCAGAGCTATCCTGTGAGGCCGCACCTGGATAGGGACAATGTGGGATTTCTGGTAAGAACAGGCTCTGGGACTGCCTTAAGACTGACTTACCAATTGACTGTGGGCAGGGTCCTTAGCCTCTGAGCCTCATTGTCTTCATCTGTAATCTGTCAAATGGGGCCAATAATAGCTCATGCCACGATAACAGCAGGCCAGGACAGCCAAGCCAGGGTGGAGGACGCTGTTCCCACCTCATGACAGACATGATGGCTTGTGGTGGGTAATGCTGGGCATGAGGGAGAAAAAGACACCTCAGCCAGTGTAGCCTGGGGTTATGTTCACTTAGGGGGCGCTCAGGAGTTGGGAAGGGGTTGTGTTAAGCTTGAGAGGACATTTGGACATCCAGAGGCACTGGGTGCTGTGGGAATTCAAGGCAGAGTCAGAGTGCCAGACTAGAGGTAAAATTTGGAAGTTGTCAGTGTGTATATCCCTGTGTGGATCCCTTAGGCTGGCTGAGGGCTCCAAGGAAGTGAGGCCTGAGAGGAGAGAAGGACGGGTTCTGGACTTCTGGCCTACAGAGGTTGGAGGCCAGGAACAGTGGCCCAAGTGGAAGACTCCAATAAAGAAAAGTCAGAGCCTGGGTTCCGGCGGTCCTGCAGCTTTCAAGCCATTAACCAAATGCCACTCTTGGCCACATGGAGGAGGAGGAGATCTGGCCCTTGGATTTAGCCCTGGACTGCCCATCGCCACCTGTACCAGCCAGTTTGGGCAGCACATTGGGAATGAATGCAAGGATGCTGCGAAGGGAGCTGAGGGAGCAGCTGGAAGCCACGGAGGCTGGGGCCACAGAGGGGCAGCCTGCGTGTGGACCGCACTGCACGTAGGCCCAGCCTCCCACTGGCACAGGCCCACCCTCACTCCTGGTACCTCCTGTAGCGTTCCGTATGAGCAGGTGGCCTGACAGAGAAGCTCAGGTCTAGTGTACAGACGATTTTGTGTGCATCTGCCACAGTGGGCCAGTCTGTCACCTCCTTCCCTAAGTGCTCCCTCAATCTGTGCCTCAGGAAAGGCAGGCTCCTTGGAGCATTTCCTGGGGACTGACCTATGTCTCCTTCAAGTTCACATACAGAGCTATAACCCCAAGAGATTGTGTGTGGAGACAGGGACTTTTAATAAGTAACTGAGGTCAAGTGAGGTCAGAGCGATGAGGCCCCAGTCCAGTATGTCTGATGTCCTCATTAGAAGAAGAGACACTGGGGACACACAGAAGAAAGGCCATGTGACACAGAGGAGAGGATGCAACTCCTGCAAACTCAGGAGCACCGCCTTGGGGGAATCCAGCCCTGCTGACCCCTTAATCCTGGAGTGATTCTGATGTTTAAGCCCCCTCTCTGGGGCTTTGTCTGGTCAGCTTGAGCCCATGAACACAGTGCCCTTCCAGCATCGCAGTAACGCACAAGCCCCCACAGCACAATAAGCTGACGGAGTTGGGCATATCACGTTTTCACAACGAGGGGACCCAAGGCTTCTTTGCATGAACCCAGAAGTTGAGGATAATCCAGTCTGTTCCCCAGGAGTTGTCCTACTGGGGTCTGGGTTTGGGGCTTGAGGAAATGAGCACCTGTCACATTGGTTGAACTGAGGGGAGCCGAGGGGACAGTGTAGCTAATGGCATCTGGGAACGTTAGCCTGGGCCTTGCTCGTGAGCAGGCAGCTTCTCCATTCTTGCTTCTCAGGGACGATGCCCCAGGTGGTAGCATCATGCCCTGCCTGTGCAGGTGAAGTTATGCTGGGCCCAGGGAGCCTTGGAGAGTGTCCCAGGCTCCGGGGCGCGGGCCATCCTGAAACTGCACAGCAGGACCATGGGACACCTCGAGCAAGCTGTATCATCTGGACACAGCACCCCTACAACCTTCTCTGCCAGAAGCCAGCGTGTCCTGCCATGCCATCTACAGGCCATGATAGTGACCAGTGGTTGTATGCATGCTCCATGGCCAGTCTGTGAATGTGGGTAGCTAGTCAGGCCCAAGGTTTGCATCAGGGTAAAAGCCAGTTCAGAAAATACTCTCTAGCTGATTACCTGATATCTGTCTGAGTGTATCAAGTTAGCTGAATAATGCCCCAACTTTGTTAAATGGATACAAACTCCATTATCAACCAAGAAAGTCGTCCTTGGTGTTAATTCTGATGTCAAGTTCGGGAAAGTACTTTGTGATAGGATGTGTTCCCATCAATCCATTCTCATGTGCTTTTTAGTCTTGCATGCCATAATTGTGACGGGATTGATTCACAAAGCCTGCAATCCTGTGAAGAAGAGACAAGAAGGAAGCTTTGTGGGAGGTTGAGGGTCATTGGCCACAGGACACAGGCCTGACAGCATTGGCATCTGGATCCAGAGGGGAAAGCTGAAGTGGTTTGGTTCAGTGAAGGGAGGTGGTGAGAGAGAGCTCTGTGCGTTCAGGGACTGGAACTTGGAGCTTCAGTGCTGGGCCAACCATTCATGGTGAAAAGTTACCTGCTGTGGTGTGTTGGTGCGAGAAAAACTGGCTGGCTCTAGATAATTTACAATATTTAGAGCTTTTGGCTCATATTGAGAGAATTGTATTAACACACAGTTGTTTATACCAAGAGATATCAGTACTGGTTAAAACAGTGCTAAGGATGAGTTTTTAAAATGACAGCAACTTATCACTGAAAAAAGGCATGGAGTTTAAGCAGGAGACACACACTCTATATGCCACACACACACACAGTGCACACTCCACACACACCATATCCCCCACACACCACCCGCACTCATACACCACAGGAAACACATCACACACCCCAACAGACACCACCCTGCATGGCACATGTACCACAAATCACGCACATCACACCACAGACACTCAACCCCCCCCCACACACACACAGCCCACAAATGCCACACGCACCCTGAACATGTGTGCAGTAGTTATACAAAGCATGGCAGTATTCACTGTGCTGAGTGACTGGAGTTACAATGATGTGGAGAAAAGCTAACTTATTAGCAGCAGAATCTCCCCCCACCCAGCCAGTGACCTCTCAGATATTTATATTTTGTTGGGCAATACTTGATCAGCTACTCTGGTAGGGTAGAAGATCTGCAGGGGTCCTGTTTGGGAAACTATTGGTAAGGGCATGGGTCCAGCTTGATGGCAGGTTTTGGGTCTGCAGAGTGTGAGGCACGAGCTAGGGGCAGGCGCACAGTGGCCCCGGGAAGAAGGGAATTCTAAGCCACGCGGAGAAGAGAGGAAAGGTGAGGGTACAGGTGAGAAGCAGAGGAAGGGAGCAGGGTTTGAAGTGGTACACTAGGTGGGTTCCCGTCGCCGACTCCTCCCGTGAGGCTGTTGGTGGGCTCTGCACTTCGGCTGTGGAAAGGGCCGTATCCTCCTTGCTGAGCATGACCTGAGGGTGCAGGAAGCAGGGTGCCCACCAAGGGTGGGCATTCTGGTCCACTTTCCTAGGAAAGGAGGAATGAAGGTCTTGGGGCAGTAAAGGAGTGAGGGGAGTCAATGGCCTCAGTATTGCAGAGTGGGTGGAGAGGAGACTATGCTTGTCTCCATTGGTGGAGCGGCCAGGGGCTGTAGGCAGCCTCTGTGACCAGCTGAGTCCTGCTCTAGACTATGTAGAAAGTGTGCATTGGGCCAGTAGTACAAATCACCGTGTGGACAAAGACAAACACACGGAGGAGACGTGGTCCTGGCTTGCACTCACTGTGTGGTCCTCTTCTAGCAGCATCCCTTGTCCACTGAGACGTGGAGATGTCATTTTCATGGGTTTTATGTAACAGTCCTACCATACTGCTCCTTAACTATGATCTTGTTTGGATTCTTGGGAAATCTAAGCTTTTCCCAAATTAAATTTCATAATTTGGAGAATCTTACAAAACAGCAACCCATATATGACATGGCTGGAAAAACTGGTTCAGCAAATGTGGCACTTGGTTGGACATACTCTTCTTGAGCGGGCCTCACTGGTCTGGGCTACTGTGCAAGCATTCTGTCCCCCTAACAGAACACCTCAGATGATCAGTCTAGAGGGGAAAGGCTTTAGTTTTGCTCCCAGTTTTGCAGACTGCAGTCTATAGTTGTTCTAACGCTTTTCAGCCTGTGGCAAGAAAACGTGATGGGGCAAACCTACTCAGTTCACAGCCAGGAGGGAATAGGAGGCAGCAACAGACCCTGCGAGGGTGCACCCCTGGCCCCCTGAGGACCAAGCCTTTGCCATTTGGCTTCTAGGAATACTCTTCCCAACCATTGTGGCAACTTAGCATGTATTCACAGGGGATGATGGATTATTCTACTACAACTTGTGATTTGAGGAAGATGCTGGGAAAAAAACTTGAGAAAAAGAATGCTAATCAAGGGAGGTGTTACTGTAGCCTTCGTAAAACTCCTACTCAGACTTGGAAGGTCTTCAGGGTCGGCCTGTTTCTCCTTGGCTCAGGGAGGCTGCAATTCTGCAACACCCCCTAGTGGGCACTATTGCTCTGTGTATCTGTGGGCTGTTCTTTCAGGTCTTTGTTGGGTGATGCAGCTGGCCTGCAGCATTTTTTCTTTGTGGGCCCTGGCCAGACATGTGCTTGGTCAGGTTAGGTTGTCACAAGGGCCAGATCACAGATCTGGGAAGAAAAACGAACTTTAGAAATGGACTCCCAGAGGCTACAGCAGACACACTGCTAGTTCCTTCTAGCCATGATCTGAGGGGCAGCACTATCTGTGCTCACCTGAGATCTACTTGTGGGTACCATGAAAATGAATTTGGTCCTTAATGAAGCGCTTAGCAAGTGTCTTCCATGGCTTAGGACATCACAGTTAATGTTAAGGAGATAGACTTGAAGTCCACATGAGAAACAACTTGTTGGGTAGGTGCCCAGAGACGTGAGGTATAGCAGATGGAGGCCTGTGCGAGGCTGGTATCCTGTTGGCATGGGACAGACATGCCTGCGTGTTCATCACCACCTGCTCTGTCCAGCCTCTGTCATGCATTTTCCATCCTCGATTGTTCAGTGGACTCCTCGGTGTCACATGACCTCAGCTCACAGGTGTTTGTCTCTTTGCTCAGTGAGTCCGACCTCCAGGCTTGACCCATGTCTGGAAGTGAGAAGGCACAGAACCACAGCACTGGGAGGCCTGGGTGCTTTGCCGAGGTGAGCCTATTGCATTTCCAGGATATTTTCTCACATTTAGGACTCTATGTGCTTGGTAGTTACAGGGTCCTGTAGGGCAGTGCCTAGAGAGGCAGTTTGCCCTGGGGCCTATCTAGGCCCACTTGGAGGTCTGAGGCTTGTTCCCCAGGCAGTAACCTTTCCCCTACATCTGGGAAACCCTGGGCGGCAAGCGTCCAAAGATTGCACTAGCATCCAATCCCTTTCATCAGGCCCTTCAACACTGATTGGCTATTTCCAAACCACCAAATGGCTCCTGATTGGACCATTCAGGAACCACCCTGATTGGTCCTTTTACAAACCCAAATTTGCATATCCCCCTGATTGGCTGAGACCTCTATGGGGTGACTGCCTCTGATTGGTCCCCAGCTAGCCCCTGGAGAGTATATAAGGGTGGTACATGGAGCAGTCTGGGTCCATTCCACCGACTGAGACAGATGAAGCAATAAAGAGCTGTTGGAGCAGAGCATTTGGAGTTGGCATCTTCACTGGGAAGAAAGAAGCAAAGAGCCACCATGGGCATCAGCCTCTGAGCCTGCCTTTCTCAAGGCTTCTCAGAGTAGCCGTGGACATAAGCCTCCTTTTTAGGCGGCGTGGTTCTCTGGTGCTCGGCTCCCCCTCACCAGATGGCGGGTCCTCGGCGGCTGTTTCCCGCTCACAGCTGGAGCGAGTCCAGCGGCAGGGCGATGCCCCACAGGGTCCCAAGTGTTCTGCACAGCCAAAAGAGAGGAAATCACTTTTAGAGTGATCTCATGGCAGCAGCAAGGCCATCTGCAACCCCGTTAGACACCACTGATTCACTCAGCAGCAAGCAATGGAGTGGTCACTGCAAAGCATGACAAAACTGATCCAAAAAAGAGTCCCAGGGACAAAGAGTGGAGGGCACCCTGTAATGGGAAGATTTGATCTGCTTCTCCACTATGCAGAATGATTTTGCAGTCTTTTTGTTTTGGTTGTTTTGTGTCTTTGAAACAAGGTGTCACTAAGTACTTCAGGCTGGCCTGGAACTTGCTGTGTAGCCCAGGCTGGCCTTGAACTCATGGTCCTCCTGTCTCAGCTTCCCAAGCATTGGCATTACAGGTGTGAGTCACCACATCTGGCCTTGATTTAGCAGACTTTTATAAACTGCTGGCTTTCTGCAAACTGGTGAGTAGAGGACAAGAATGATATTCTTATGACCAAATGGCAGCTCTTTAGTTTTGTGAAAGACCCTTTAAAATTCACTGCACTGGGGCTGAAAAGGATGAGGCTAGCAGAGACCAGGGCTGCTGAGCTCTCTTGGGAGTCTTGTGGTCCCTAGGAAGCAGCAGGGAAACAAGCAGATGCCACCACCAGGAGACAGGTGCAAAGGTGAGGCTTGTAAGTCAAAGACACAGTTGCTACTGAGAGGTCATTTTCCTAGCACATTGGCATGTACCTAGACTGTCAATAAAGGGGCTCGGATAACCTGGAGAGTGTTTGAGGAGCATACGTTGTTGCTGGAGTGTGCAGAGGCTAAGCACCCACCTGTCCTGAAGCAAGCTTTAGCAGTATCTGCTGTTCAGGTGAGGGGTTCTGCAAGGTTGAGTGACCTGCTCCAAGTCATTCGGCAATGTAGTGAAAGGGCCAAAGTTCATATCCAGGACTGCCTGACCCCAGGGTCTGTGATTTGAGCACTACAGGTTAAAAGGCCAGCCCTGAGGAGCAGTGAAGGGCCTGGGGTTGCTCTGCTCCGAGTCAAAGGACCCATCGTGAGGCTCACTGTTGACCTCCAAGTATGGTTTAAAGGGTTTGAGCATAAAAGAATAAAATAAGCTTCCCCGCTTCCTTTTAGAAGATTCAACCTAGAAGCATAGCTTGAGTTACCTGTAGCAGAGAACAGACAGATGCTGTCACATCACCAAGGCACAGTTCACAGACAGCACCACACCCTTCGCAACTCTGGCTCCCAAACACGTGCTTTGCACCTTGCTGGGTGAATGAATGAAGGTGTTCATGAGTACCTAACTCATGTTTTGAAGCAGACTGTAGGCTAGAGGCTCGTTGTTATAGAACTGTTTAACATGCTCTTACCTGGGGACAGAGAAAATGAACAAATCAAGGACTCTCAGGCAGTCCTTAATTGTTCACCAAGACTCAGTAAGTCCCTACCTCACAGGTTATATATTCTGAACTCAGGTTGAAGTTCTCAACCCAACTTACTGGTTGTTGTTGTTGTTGTTGTTGTTAGTGGCATAGAGTCTTGTCTGACTCATAGCGACTCTCACAGTGTTTTTAGTGGCTGATTGTTTCGAGATTATTTTCAAGAGTAGACTACTATGTCCTCCCATTTTGGTGGTGCTGGGGATTGAACCCGAGTCCTCAGGGTGTGCAGAGCAGGGACTCTGCCATCTGAGCTAAACCCCAGCCCCCAATTTATTTAGACACTTGCTAAAGTGACCGTCACTGAACTTTTAAGGGAATTGCACACATCCGCTTCAGTTTGTGGTAATCCACCATAAGTATTAATAGACAGAGGAGAAGATCTAATTCAAAGTCGTATGATTCCCCACATTATTCCACGTAATGTATTTTCAGCTATCAGCCTAAGAAGCACAATAAATAGTTCTGCTGCATCATCTGATGAGGGTCACTGCTTGACCGCATGGCTTCACAGCTGTCCTGGGAGTGACATGGGGAAGATAGGAACCACCCTGGCCTCAGATGCAAGGCCCTGGGCCCTGGGCCAGCACGTTCATTCCGGGGAGCCCAGCAAGCCCTCAGCAGTAGTCTCTGTTCCCACCCTCGTCAACCTGGTCTTTTCCACCCACCTCATGCTCTGAGTCCAGATGTACTCTTGCTAAGCTTCAGTTTCGGTTCCTGCTGGACCAAAAATACTGCTTGAAACAATCACTTTCCTTAAGCAAGAGCAGAAAAATACATCAACTTACTAGAATGTGTAGGAGAGGGAGTATTTCAATTAATTAACAGTCCTTTATTTAGAATAAACCAAATAATCCTTACAAAAACTTGACTGAGATACAGTAATTCTATACCATAAAATTCACACTTCTGAAGTGTATATTTTGATGTTTTGGGAGATATTCAGAGTTGTAAAACCATGACCACTAATTTTAGAACATTTTCATCACCTGCCCTCCAACACATCACATACTTCTTAGCTATTATTCCCCAATTCTACTTTTCTGGATCCAAATAACCACCAATCTGCTTTCTCTATCGATTTGCCTGCCTGGACATTTCATGCAAAAAGAAATTAGATATATGTGACATTTTGTGCCTGGGTCTTACATTGGCCATCATATCTTTAAGGTTTATCCACGGTGTAGCTTGTATCAGGGCTTCATTGCTTTTTATGTTAGAATAATATTCCTTCATGTAGATATATCCCATTTTGTTTACCCACTTATCAGTTGGTGGGCATTCAGGTTTTTCTCACCTTTGGATGTTGTGAATAATGCCGCTACAGACATAAGCGTGTCAGTGTTTGTGGGGACGTGTGCTGCCAACTTTCTTAGCTGGGTTATATGGCAGCTTGGTGTTTAACTTCTGCCTCCTGCCAGCAGTGTGAGCTTCCACTTTCTCCCAAGCCCAGGCTATAATCTGCCTTTTGAATCTATTCAATTTAGTGGGTATGAAGTAGCATCTCATTGTGGTCTTGATGCCCATTTACCCAGCCACACTGGGCATTTTTCATGTGCTTATTGGCCGTTTGTAAATCTCCCTCAAAGAAACATGTATTCAAATAATTACATAGTATCTTATTATTTCAATTTTGTTGTTGAATCTCTTTCTAAAGTGAGTGCATCAAAGTACTTTCACAATGAGTCAGCAAACTGGCCGTGTTGACTCGGTGCAGGAAGCATGGAGCCTTCAACATGTCACTGAGTCTCAGAGTTTTGATTCCATGGGGCAGACACATGCAGTGAAGAAGGAAGGGAACTCACCTCACGTTTGTTGAGTTTATTGTTGCCAATGAAGTGTCAGGCACTTTTTAGTTGTTTTTTTGCAACTCACTAAACCCTGAGGGAGTTATGGGAGATGGTTCCTATGTCATTTTTTACAAATGAGGAAACAGGGTGCTGGGCTGAGCTTTTGTCCAAGACCAAGGGGGAGCTGGTGAGCTAGAGTAGGTCAACAGCCACCGCCCAACTATTCAGGGAGGGCTGTGGTCCGCTCATCTGTTCTCCTTGTGGCTATTTGTCTTTCTTATTTTTGTTTCCCATGTCTAGTTAGCTGGGTTGGGGCACTGCATGAGAGTGACCAAGCTCTAATAAGTTCCAAGATGGCCAGTGGGTTTTGCTGAACCATCTGACAGAAATCTTTCCTCTTAATAGCATGTTTCTTACCACAGAGTTAGAGATAAACAAAGGATGATTTGAAGAGGGTGAGGAGGCCAGAAATTGAAAGCCTTCTTTGAAACTACTTGAGATACATTGCAACTTCATATTTAAACCAGATGGAGACGTGCAGGAGAGGTGGCAGCACTGCCCTGGGCACCCAGGAGGCCCAGCTCCCCAGGGGAAGCTCCCAGGACAGGCAGGGCGCCAGGCTCCTCTTCCACACCCCTGAGAGGCAGACCTCCGGGAGTCCAGGACATACTGCGGCAGATCTGGCCTGCAGATCCAGTGTGCATCCCCGGCCTCACGGACCCCCAGGGCAGGGCTTGGGAGTCAGGCCACCTGGGCTGCCTAGGACTATTTTCCAGGCTTCTAGTCCCATGGAACTGAGTTCTCTCCTTTCCTATACCTGTAGTTTTCTGGTAACTTAATTTTGTTTTTCCTTCTAATGGGAAGAGACAGAGCCCAAATGTGCCAAACCAAGGCTGTGCCTCCAAGGGCAGACATTGCACATCAAGTCACCCTAAACCCTCACATTTAGGAATGGGTGTAGGGCTGAGGCGTCCATATCCCTGGGCCTCTCACCTCCCCCTCAATGCACAGGAGCAAGGGCCAGGTAACGCACATGAAGGACTGGAGGCCATTCGTTAACAGGAGGCCAGCTTCTCACCACAGCCTAGCTCGAGCCTGACGCTGCAGCTGCTTCCTGTCTTTCACACAGAGGGAAAGTCCAGAGTCACTGACAGCCCACCTGCAGGCCTGGTGCTGGGCACGAGGGAGGGCTTGGGGAGCCATCCTTAAGAGTCTCTCTCGGGGGACATTCCGCTCAGAGCCACTGCGGGGCCACTCAGGGCCACGTGTGTCCCGTGAGCAAAGCCAGCAATGCTCTACATCTAGTGTGCAGGCCTGGGCGGTGGTGCAGGGTCCCCTTCCCTTCCAGCCCTGTCGTGCTTCATCTGGTTCCGCCTGGCTTCAGGCCTCTATGACTTCCTTCAGGTACAAAAGGGGAGTAGGAGAGGATAAACCAAAGGTACAGGCAAACAGAGCACTGCTTCCAACCATTTTCTGGACATTGGCTAGGAAATAACCCAGCAATATACAAAAGGGAAAGTAAGAAAATAGAGAATCAGAAATGGGAGCAAACCTAACATTATGTTAATAAGTATCAGTGGATGATTGTTGGGGAGCCTCTGGATTGGTTAAAAAGCAAAATTAACCTTTCTGCTTATGTTGTTGTTAGGCGCCATCGAATCAGGTCCAACTCATAGAGGCCCTCATAGGGTTTTCAATGGCTGATTGTTTCGGGGTTGCTTCAGCAGTGGATCGCCATGTCCTTCTCCTGTTTTGCAGTGCTGGGGATCAAACCCAGGTCCTCAGAGAGTACAGCCCGGCAGTCTACCAACTGGGCTAAACCCCAGCGCTTTCTGCTTGTTGTTGTTGTTATTAAACATTGATACAGAAATGCTAAAGGTAAAATACTAAATGAAGGGCAGGGGAGGTGACAGTACTTATAAAAACACCCTGATTTTTTTTAAACTTATAACACTTTTGGAAAAAATGAACTTTGATCTCTAACTTACAAAAATTCCTTATTCTATGTTTATTAGACTTAAAGGTAATCAAGAAAAATATAAAAGCATAAAGAGAAAATACAGAACCTTTTCACAATTATAGAGCATAAAAACAGATACGATAGAGAGAAATACAGACAGATTTTACAACCTAAACATAAACCAGGTGAAATGATAAGCAGTAGGGGAAGAGCGCAGTGACACTGGCAATAGAAAAGAGCAGATATTGGGGAGGTAGGCAGTTAACTACCTAGTCACTAAAAGAAATACCCAGTAGGAAACTGACCAAAGGATATGAACAGAAACTCATAGGAGAAATCTGACAATCCAAAATTTTAAAACTTGAAAAATTTGAAAACCCACTGTTAGCAAGATCATGAGGAAACCGATGCTGCTGTGAAGCTGCTGTGGTGGGGCAGGACAGCGGAGGGCAAGGTAGTGGTTTCCACTGGAAGTTAAATGTGTAGATCTGTTGATCGAGTGGTTTTACTTCTAGAAATATAGGTTACAGATATATATGAGCCTGACTCATAGCAACACCATGTACAACAGGCAAAATACTCCCTGACACAGTGCCAGGCCCGGCACTATTGTCAGTGCTTCTCTGCTGTTCAGTTTCCAGTGGCTGATGGTTTTGAGAGTGGGCTGCTAGGTCCTTCTTCCAAACCTACAGCACTCCCATCCAAGGACTAAATAGTCCCAACCCTGCTTAGGTTTTGAGATCTGACAGTTGGACGCCACAGTGGCAAAGCTGCAGGCTCTATATTTAGAGGGCTGGTTAAATAAATTAAGTCACCTCTTGTACAAAAATATTTTGTAACAGCTGAAAAAGGAATGGAGAAGACCTTTATGTATTAACATGGGACCCCTTTCATGACACGGTTTAGTGAACTGAACAATTGACAGAAAATTTCAGAATAGGATACCACATTTGTCTATACAGATATGCACACATAAAGAATAAAAATCAAAATTCCCAAGCACGTGGGTCCCAGCAATCACTTCCAGGGGGCAAGATTTGAAGATGTACTTGTAATCACACATGGCACTATTAAGATCTTATTTTCTAAGATAACAAATACTGGCTCTGTGATTAGAATCAAGAGTTGTAACAAAATATCCAAGTTGTCCAGGTAAATTGCAAAGCAAACTAGGTAATGCCTTGCTACTTAGTAATTGCTTCTTAGTTACACCACACTCACACTTGCAATAATTTATTTATGAGCTTGCCTATTCAGTGTGTCTGCCCACTAAGCACACGCCTAGCACCTGTAGGGATTTTCTCTATTTTGTTTGTCCTTGTAGGCCAATGCCCAGCCCAGTGGAACACACAGCCTCTGTCAGCCTCCACAACACACAACACTTCTTCACAAGGCCCACGGTCCTTTCTCCTCTTCCTGCTGGTAATCCTACTCTTCTTTCAAGGCTCCACCCAGCATCTCCTCCTGGCTGCCGCCCCCTGGATATCTATGCATTTTTCCCTCTGATGGTCTGGATTTCCCGGAAAGTGGCCTGCTGACGTGCTTCACATCATGCTACATGAACAGGTAAGGAGCATCTTTTTATACACATGGAGCTTTCTAAAATCCTAGAGGCAGGATTTGGCTACATGAAAATCTGGGAAATGAAGTCAGCTGCAAATTGCTCAAGCAAACAGAAGAGAATGGAGTAGGGCTCATCCACAGATAAAGTAATGGGCTGGATATGTGGCTCAGTGGTAGAGCACCTGCCTAGCAGGCACAAGGCCCTGGGTTCAATCCCCAGCACCCTGCCCACCACCCCTAATCCCTGGAGGGGTGAGGCTGTCTGTGAGTTGTGGGCCTACTTATTCATTTGGAATTCTACACGGAGAACTTGTTCCTTGTGATTTCTGATAGCCCAAAGGATTGTTGAGGCCACTGCACAGAGAGCAGGACACATACAAGGTTCTATATAAGCAGTTCCCACAGCGCAACCAAAGCTCAGAATCTCAGGCAGGAAGATGGGCACAGACAGCTTGAGAGGTCTGATAGTCCAGAAAACCATGGGTAGAATTCAGATCCACAGAATCACATAGTGTTTTCACCAAGCTTTAGCCAAAATCTGGCATTGGTGATTGGAAGCAACAAAGATAATACCTTGAGAGACCTTATTGCCAGCAGAAATCTCAGATGCTGCGGTGCTTGCATATTTTTTGAAGAATAGTTTATGCTCATTGCTTCTTTGTGATTATGGTGGCTATTGGACCCGCTGCATGATCTTGTCATTCAATGTTAATAAACAAGGACATATATTATTTTATCATAATTTTAAAGTTATTTGATAATTCGAAAGTATTTGATTATTTGAAGCCACATGAATTTTTGTCTCTTTTTTACTAGCATGTATCAGTTGTACAAAGGAAAGTGTTAGCCACTCCCATACATGCACATAATGTACTTTGATCATATTCACCCATCTATTGCCCTTTCTAATCCCCTCCCTGCTTCCCCTTCCACATCCCTAATAGATCCCCTTTCACTTTCGTGTCCTTTTTTCCTCCCCAGTTTCCACATAAGAGAGAAAACAGCCAACACTTGTCTTTGTGAGATTAGCTTATTTCATTTAACAAGATGATCTCCAATTCTCTCCATCTTTGTTCAAGTGACATAAATTTGTTCTTTTTAATGGCTAATCCTCCATTGTGTACGTATACTACATTTTCTTTACCCATTCATCTATTAATGGGCACCTAGGCTGGTTTTATAACTTGGCTATTGTGAATAGTGCTGGAGTGAACACGGGTGTGCAGGTATCTCTATAGTAAGCTGACTTTGATTCTTTCGAGTATATACGCAGAAGTGGTGTAGCTGGATCATACGGTGATGATATTTTTAGTTTTTTGAGGAACCTCCACACTGATTTCCATAGTGGTTAGGCTCATACGTTCCCCCTAGGAGTGAATAAGGGTTCCTCCCTCCATCCCCACCCCAAATCCTCCTGTCATTTTTTGTTGTTTGTTTTCTTGATGATAGCTCTTCCTACCAAGGTGAGATGGAGTCTCAGTGTAGGCTTGATTTGCATTTCCCTGATGGCTGAAGATGCTGAGAACTTCTTTATCATGTGGATTTTTTTCTGTTGATTTAACCGTGTGGCTTTCAAAATAGGTCTACAGACTTCTCCATTTTTCCAGACCAGGCTGCGGCATGAGGAAGTTTACAGACTCTTGGCAGAAAACACTCATATTTAAAATGTGATGAAGCTAATAGCAGTAACAGTGGTAATAATGGGTGACTCTTGCTGGGTTTACAGCACTGTCTAGGCAATTTACCCATATGAGCTTGCCTCACCTCTGTGACAGTCTACTGGGAACGTGCAGGTGCCCATCTTACAGCCTGCCAAGGTGCAGAGGGTCCTGCAGCTACAAGTCGGAAGCCCAGAGCCGTGGCTGGAGTGAGGAACAGTGTCCACATCTTACCAAAGGCCACAAAGAGATAACTGTAGGGCACAGATCTTTCCGTTTTCTAGATACGGCTTCTCCTTGATTTCTTCCTGATGTGCCCTTTGGAAGAGGAGTCTGGGGTCTTTGGTATCCGAGCTGTCATGCCAAAAAGGGAGTGGGAGCCACCAAACTGCCACCGTGGGTAGCTGAGTGAGTGCAGTGGTCACCAGTCCTCAGGCGCAGGTGCCCCCTCTTGCTTTGCCCTTAAGTACAGAGCAGCAACTGCAAGATGGGACCTGAGGCCCCATGGGGAGCTCTGCCATTGCTGCCTGCCTGGAGGGTCCCTGTCCACAGGAGCAGCCAGTTGGCCGGCTGTCCTGTAGCCATAGGTCACCTTCGTGCAGATGCCCTCTTCAGGTTCTTGGCCTTGTTGATAAAAGAATTTAGAAACAGACTCACGAAGTAACCACAGAGTAACTTGGAGGACAGTTTATTTCAACTTTGAAAAGGAGATGTGTCCTGAGTGCCAGGCAAGCGGCAGGGGGAGAGGGAACTGGAGAGACAGAAGGAAAAACATTACTCCTCTTTTTGTTTGTTTGTTTGTTCGTTTAGGGGGTACTGGGGGTTGAACCCAGGGCCTCACACCTGCATGGTCTGCAAGTGCTGGACCACTAAGCTGTGCCCCCCGGCCCAGTTTTTTACTTTTTTGAGATGGGGTTAAGATAAGTTACACAGACTGCCTCTGGTCTTGAACTTGCGATCCTCCTGCCTCTGCCTCCTGAAAAAGTTGCTCCTTCTGAGCTAGAGATCAGAGAGTGGCAGGCCCCATGGTGAGGGTCTGCGAACACCACTCCGGGGATGGCTTATAAGTCCACATCTGGCTGAAGGGACAGGTGTTCTCCCACGACCTTAACTTCAGCTGTATCATATTTCTTCCACCTTTTGGCTCAGGCTGACCGTCCTCGGTTGAAATCAGGTTTTTCCTCTTTAATGCAGGAGAGGTCATGCCTCAAAGGAGGTCCCCCTGCCCTGCCCAGACGTGGAAGCACCTGTTGTCTTCTTATGTAAAGGTTCCGCTGCCCACCAACCAGGCCACTTGTAAAAGTCTTATCTCCTAGTAGCCATGCTATTTGTAAAGGACATTGCCTAGCAGGGCAGTGCTGACCATCAGTCAAGCCATCTGACATTTGTCAGAGGAAACCGACACACTGATACTCATGCCTCAAAAGGTACCTGGGAAGCAGATGGCTGTAGGGGGCCTTTCTTCCCTCTCTTCCTGCCTAGCACCTTTATGCTTAAGTCCATAAGGCCCCTGAGCTTCATGCAAGCCCACCCTCATGCTCCACAGAGGACGGGCTATGGCCAGGGTGAGGTCACCTCTCAGCCAGGCCAGGTTCTAATCCCGAAAACGGTTGTGCCGTGCTGCGGCAACGTGTGGCTGGCTGGCTGGCGCCTGTGTTTTTTAATTCCCTCAGAGAGTGAGTCACACAGCACCCGCAGGGCTCACAGGCCTGGCCTCTCAAGGTGAGGGTGCCTCCAGGGTCCTCACCCGCAGGTCCTGGCCAGAGGCCTTGTGTATGCTGATGCCTGTCTGGCTGATGAGATGGCCAGAATCTAAGGACCCTGCTTGTGCCACTTGCAGCAGGTTTGGTGAATGGGTTGTGAGCCTGAGGTGGAGCCCCCGGTCCAGGAATAGGCTAGACGGACACTGGGCCCTCCCACCCCTGCCTGGACCACTCTGCACCAGCAGGCAGCAAGGACAAGAGGAAACACTGAGGACCTGCTGTCCTCGGGAGGGCCTTTGACCCTGAGCCAGGCCTGGGCTGGGGACCGTGTGAGCTCCAGCTGCAGCCTCCAGCCAAGCCCGCAATGCCGCCGGGGTGGGTTCCAGTTCCAACGCCAAGGCCTCCTGTGGCTCCCTTTGGGCTACAGTCGAGCTTGAATGAATGTTTCTTCGCGTGTCGAATGTCCTTAGGACAATTTCCGGAGACTTTAAATGGTGTCTTTTTATTGTTTGTCGAATGATTTCTCATCAGTTTTGCTGGAGTGAGTCCAGAGAGCTCCCTGTGATTCCTGCGAGGGGTCTCTGTCGATGACGCAGATTTGAACTCTCATTTGTCACTGGGTTTTCAGGCTTTAGCAGAAAGAAGGATTAGTCTTTAATTTCTTTGTGTATAAATGATCGTCACAGCCTTATCTGTAATAGCAGAAAACTGGAAACAAAACACTCACGGACAGGTAAGCAGACAGATTGTGCCACACAAGGGAGCCCTGCTCGGTAACCAAAGCTATGCTCAACAGCACCTTCAACAGCGCAGCACACCACGTGCAAGCGCCACACGAGCTCCGACGAGTGCAAAAGCAAACAGCATCCTGGGGCTGCCTGTGGTGGGCAGAGGCACCTGCTGACCGGCACAGGAGGCTCAGAGGGAGGCCTGTGTTCGTTACCATGATGGCGGCAATGGTTTCAGGGCGTGGCGTGGGAAACTCATCAAGTTGTATGACGTAAATGTGAACCGTGTTTAACCAGTGCCGATTATATCTCAATAAGGACATAAAAGTTAAACCAAGAGTGAAACTTCAACTGTTGACTGTATTGCTTTTCCTGAAGCGTTAACTTTGCTGTTGCCTGTCTAGCTGGCTACATACGGCTATACTGTGCAAACCAGCGAGTTTGCAGTGGGCTTGAAGCCAGGACTTCTCTAAAAAGTGGACGGTTCTCGTCGGCAATGTGCATTGACTTGGCAGCTGTCCCTTATTAAAGAATGGAGACAACAGAGACATGGAATACTTGTCGGGCACCAGGCAGATGTGTCTTGACAAGAATTGTTGCCTTTGGCTTTTGCACGACCTCCCTTAAACCTGGCCCGTGGAGACGTGCTGCTAGCTACAGACTGCTCAGTGTCACCACCCCAACATGCAGCACCAGGAAGTGTGATGCGCTCTGAGCAGGCCATGTGCAGTCACCATACTTTGTCACACTACCCCAAGCTGAGCAGTGCGTGCCTGGAAGAGGGGCAAGGAGGCCCTTGGTGGCTTCACAACCCCATTGGGAGATGAGGAGGCGTCCACAGTGCAGATGGTGCAGGCCACCTTGATCCCCCAGGAGGTACACATGAGACCGGCTGGGATCGAGTTCACAGGCCCACTGACCTTTGGTTTGGTCTTCCTTTGGTCATGCTGGCCAGGACCTCCTCCCTTGTCAGACCTATTCATTCATCCTGAATGACCCATCTTCTGTGTGACAGAAATTATCATAAAAAGACAAGTAAATGGAAGAGAAGTCTTTGATGGGGAGTGGGATGGGGGAGGAAGTGTACAAGAGGGTAAGGGGGAACTATATGAATAAAATACAACAAAATGCATATATGGAAATGCCACAATGAAAAGCATGTCAGAATGAATCACATTAAGGCGTACATTAAAAATTTCCAATAAAAAAAGAGAAAAAAAGAAATTATACAGCTCCAGAGGGAGCCATGGAGGGCAGGAGCTGGTGGTGGTGTGGAGGGTGTGCCTGCCATCCAGGTGGCATGGAGAAGCCTGCAGCAGGGAGGCCCCGCAGGGCCTGAGGACAGGTGTGGAGGGCGTCTGCACTGTCTGGGTGGCACAGAGCAGCCTGTAGCATGGGGGCCCCTGCAGGACAAGGGGCTTCCTGTTCCCTAGGGCGTGAGGCCATAGCTGAAAGAAAACAACCCTAAGCAGCAACTTCATGTTCAGCCTAAGGTATCTGTCTTTACAGCAGAAGGTTCCAGCTCTCCCATGGAGCCAGTGTGTAGTGTTGTGAGGCTGGGTAGTGGGGGTTTGGGAGACCTCGTTCCTGATACTCTGAACACCACCCACCGAAGCTCCTGTGGCCCACAGGGAACCACCTCTGAGGCGGGAAGAAAGTCGCTCCAGTGGGGCATTTGGACAAACCCAGCAACAGGGTGGTGTGGGGGCCAGCAGCCCCATCCCCAGCTTCTCTGCATCACTCCTGTGATACAACCTGGGCACCAGAGGCCCGACTATGGTTTAGCTTATTATGAACTGGAAACTGCTCTGAATGCCTCAGATACAGGCACAGGCTAAAGGGTTAGAAGGTCCAAGCACTTCTGAGGAAAAGCCTCATCTCGTGAGCCCATCACCCAGACCGCAGACCTTACGATCAGAGGAAGGATGGTGACCTGACTGAGCGGCCCCAACGCTCCTGGCTGCAGGAGACAGAGGGCTCATGACTGATGTTCACAGGGTGGTTTCAAGGAACGTGGAAGCCGCTGACCTCCACCCCTCAGAGAGTGGAACTCCACGCTGGGGGGAAGCACAGGTTGCCAGAGAGCAACACCAACACCACAGGCCAGGTCGCACCTGGGGCAGCCACCCTGTCAAGACTCGAACTCAGATCCCTGCCCTTTACTTTCCAGACAGACAGGGACCTAGCGGTTGCTGCTTGTGTAGAGTGACACCGTCCAGGACTGCTGAGTGCTCAGTGGCTTGTGTGTACCCTGCACCCCACTGTGGTCTGGCTGCAGTCTTGGCCGTGTCCTGCAGCCTTGCTGTGCCTTAGTTTCCTCATCTGTGGGGTGAGAGGCACAATAGCACCAGGTCCCTGTGAGGGTGACGAGTCATGTGGCTCCATGTATGGCCCTGGCATGCAGCGGGCACACTGTTGGGCTAGCCGTCACTTTGGGTCCTTGGCTTCTTGTGGCTTAGGAAGCGCCCAGAGCCTCCAGTAGTGCTTGGACTCATGGGCCACTGTGGGAGGGCACTTTCTGACCCTGTCACTTGTGAGAAATGGGGCGCCTCAGCTTGACCCACCTGCACGCCTCCCCGGAGGGGAGGGTGTGGTGCTGACTGTGGTGTGTGGCCAGAGCCTCTGTTACGGCCTGGGTATGGAGGAGCCTCTGTTGCTGGTCTGTCCGCTGGTCCTCACAGCAGAGGCCACCCTCTCTAGAAGCATACAGTGGTCCCTGTTGATGATGGAGAGCTGTTCCTCTTCCAGCTGTGGCACAGGGAGACTCGAGGAACACGGAGTTCCCACACACACACCTCCTGCAACCCTGCCCTGCAGCTCTCTGTGGCCTCACCAGCATCCAGCAGGGACACAGTAGCATGGTCAGTAGTGGACAGAACAAGAACAAGTGTGGCCACTCTGTGGATTAGAGTACACTGAGACAGAGCTGTGGCAGCGGCAGGAGATAAGATATCTTGTAAAATCAGGTCATCCTCTAAAACTGACATGTGGCCATCACACAAATAAGGAAATTATTTTATATTTTAAGAGATATTTTCTACTATTCAGAAGAAATTTTATACTGTTCAGAGGAAAAGACTATGCCTCTCACTTTAGCTTTTTAAGTTGATTGATCCGCTGGTGTTCTCAAGCTTAACTTTGGTTCAACCCATTTATGGTGCCGTCACTTAATAGACACATAACAAGGATGTGGCAGTTTTTCTTGGAGGCATTACTTTGAGCATGGCCACACAGTTCTCACTCTTGTCCAACGGTCTAAACCTGAAGAAATAACCATTCTGAGCTGGTCAGAAACAGTCCAGTCAAAAGAAGTGGTGCTAATTAATCATCCTGTAGTTTCACTGTGGGTTGGGGTGTAGCTCAGTTGGTAGAGTGCCATTCTGCATTCTCTGAGGCCCTTGGTTCAATCACTAGCACCCCAAAAAAGGGAGAAAGACCTGGCAACCCAGTCCTGGAGCAATCCCAAAACAATCAGCCATTGAAAACCCAATGAGTAGCAGAGAAGCACTGACATAGTGCCAGGCATGGCACAGTGTTGAGGAATGTTTCATTCTGTTGTGCACAGGGTTGCTATGAGTCAGACCTGACTAGAGAGCATCTAACAATAACAGCATAGTTCCACTGTACAAATTGCCCATGGGAAGCACCCTGCTCATGTCTGAGATATGACTGGTCAGTGTGAAGACCCAGAAGGTTCTGGTGCAGTTGCCAGCCAGATCCATCAGGGAAGGACCAGCTCAGCTGGCTGCCTGGGTGATGCTTTGTCTTTGATAAGCCCAGCTGAATCCCTGCCAATAGTCCTGGGGCTCCAAGTGAGCATGGCACAGGCAGCTAAGACCTTGGCTGGAGAGAGCTGCTTGGGCTTCAGATGGAGGAGGCTAAAAGGTGGTGGTGCAGGGGCATTCACCAGTGGCTGGGCATTCTGGACCTGTGGCACAGAATAGACAGGGAGACCTCCGGTGTGGTTTCAGCAAATAATTAAACTAAGCTTAGGCAGAGTAACTGGGCCTTGGACCTTGTAAGTCATGGTGCCAAAGATTCCAAATTATCCCATGGCTGAAATTTCAACTGAGGCTCATAGGCTGACTTGGAATCTTGACTATCCCATGGAGGGGACCTGAGAGTGCGCAGAAATGAGCCCTCACTGTCCTGTTAGGGAGAGAATTAAGTGGGTACAGGGCAAGGTTCCATTAAGTGCTGACAGCCAGACGTTTTTCTCTGCACTGTGTGGCAGGCACTCTTCTGCAGTGGTCAAGCCCTGTGCCCACCTTGCAGTGCTGCCTGAGCCCTGGCAATGTGTTTGAGGGGACACTGTCAGCACTGGCTGACTGCAAAGCAAGCCCCGTGGTTTCCTGTTAGGAGATACGTGACTGAAGGAAAACATTCATTTTAAACTGTGCTCAGTTATACGCGTGAGGACCGTGCATATTACTGTTTACGATAAGAGGAACCCTTCATATTCTGGACCCTTGCTTACAAATCCTGGGCTCTACCAGGACCTGGTACTGAATCTGAAGGTGACAGCATGGGGAAGCCCTGCTAGCCAAGGAATACCCCCAAAGCACGTCTAAGATGACAGCTGTGGGGGCAGCCCAGTGGTGAAACAGCGGATGAATGTGGAGACTACCGCGTGAAGACTGTGCTGGGCAGGTCACCAGTGCATGCCCAGTGTTGAGGCCAACGAGGAGGGTCTTCAGTGCCTGAGAGGGTGCTTCTGGGTCTAGGTAGTGGGAAGCCAGATGTGCCCTTGACCAAGGGTCAGTGACAACATCCCCGATGAGACACAGGTGTCCACAGCGCACCTCTGGGTGGACCAGACTTAGTTTTGTTTCCTATCATTCAGGGCTGCAGACCCTCACTTACTTATGAGGAAATAACCAGACCCCCTGAAGAGCATCCTATGGAACACAGGTCCCGAGTTCTTTAAAAATAGGAGGAGGTTCAGGGCCTGCAGGTGAAAGCACCCAGCAGAGACTTGAAGGCTGAGGGAAATGCGTGATGCCAGACTCTGTAACAGGCGAAGAGCGCTAAAGGATGTTGTTGGGACAGTTAAGAAAACTGGAAAGTGGACTGTAAAGTATCAATGTCGTGTATCCTAAATTTAAAAACTACTGTGGCTGTATGAGAGAATGCTTTTGTTCTTGGAAAATACACACTGAGATATTAAGGGATAAACATATATATTGTATTCAACCTACTCTCAAGTTGTTCACAAATAAATCTCCTCCCCTTCCCCTCAGTGTGTGTGTGTGTGTGTGTGTGTGTGTGAGAGAGAGAGAGAGAGAGACAGAGAGAGACAGAGAGAGACAGAGAGACAGAGAGACAGAGACAGAGACAGAGAGACAGAGACAGAGAGACAGAGACAGAGAGAGACAGAGACAGAGACCTGAGTAAAAGTATATGGGGGTTGAGTTATTTGTACTATTCTTAAAATAGTTCTCTAAGCTTAAAGTTATTTTGAAATAAGGAAGTTATTTTTGCACCCACTTCGCCCTGCCCTCCCTGTATCTTGGCAGCCCGGCCCTGAAGCTGGCTTCTGCCTTCCCTTCCCATCATTTCAATTGTGAGTGAGGTGCCCTCAACGCATCTGGTTTTATTCTGTGTTTTTTAATTATGGAAATGGTATCTAACTGTAACTTCCATTCTTCATTTTCTCACTCAAAATTGTGCTTTTTACCTATTACATAGATTTTCCAACTCAAATAAAAGCAGAGAAAATAGTGTCCTGAGCCCCACACAGCACTTGCCCCTGCAGCTGTGCATCTGCAGAGCCCTGGTTTCATCCCCACCCTGGTTTCACGCCTCCCTCACCTGAGCTCAAGCCAGGTAGGCCAGGGCAGCACAGCCTTCTAACCTTAGATGTTTCCACATGTGTTTCTAAGAGATAGGACACCTTTTTAAAAAGATAGTTTTAATACCACAATCACACCCCAAATACCATCTTTAATGAAACATTCAGGGACAGTTCACATTCCTGCTGTTATTTCCCCCTTCGTCCCTCCCTCCTTTCTTCTATCCTTCCTTCCTCCACTGAGGAGGACACATAGTGAAAAGGTTTACATGTTGGATTGGTGAGTACGTCTCTTAAATACGTGTTTTCCTCTGTGTTTTCCCTAGGATAACAGATCATTTGTCTCACAGTTTGTCAGTCCGATACCATGCCTGATGTTTCCTGTAAATTGGTATTTAGGATTTCAGGTTTGAGTTTTTTTTTCCCCTTGGCAAGGCAACACCATGAGCGGTGTTATGAGATTGCGTCAGGAACACAAACTTCCGCAGCTCTCTGATCTTGCAGCCTTAGCACTAGTACTTGGTTCCAGATCCAGTACTTGGATCTGGAAACATTCTAACGCTGTCATTCATTCTGCACTTATTTGCTAGAATACCTCTATAAAATTGAACTTCACTTTGGAAGGGTACATACAAGGTTCTCTTTATTAACTACATTTTTTTTTTTTTGAGATGGAGTGTTGCTATGCAGCCCAGGCTGGCCTCAAACTCATGATCCTGCCTCAGCCACCTGAGCGCTGGGGTTACAGGTATATACCGCTGTGCCCAGCTTACTTACCAATTTAAAAACTAGTAATATTTGATGTGCCTGAAGCCGTACCACTGTGGTGTCCTATCCCGTCAGATCTTGGAAACTAAGTGGGGTCTGTCCTGGGTAGTACTTGGATGGGAGACATGGGCTTCCCAGACAAGCCAAAACAGAGGAAAAAGCCCCTGGGCACATGTTCTCTCCAGTTGTCTTTAACCTAGGGCTTGCCCCACGTGTGTCAGCCCTGGGTGCCCAGCTATGGGTGTCCAGCATGATGTGAGCGTCAAGCACCTAGAAGGGCCCCTGTCATGGGCTGGGGAGATGCCAATAAGATCAAAAGGAAAGGTTCTATTAGTTAGGTAAAAGGAAAAAGCCACAAGGGAGCTCCCTGGGCACATCTCAAAGAAGCACAGAATTACAGAAGGGAAAGCAAGGTCAAACTCAAAGGTTACGTACATTTTTGGCTTATTACTATTTTACCGTTTTCATTATTTAAAATGTCTCTCCGAAATAATGTCTCTGTGCAGAGAGTCCTCACAGCAGTTCTGGTGGTTGTGTCAAAGTTCTTGATTCTCAGTCGCAGAGACTCAAAGCAGATTCTGGGGTGAAAGCTGTTTCCCTTTCCATGTCCCCCAAGTTTCCCTATCTTTCTGTCCTGCCTCAGAACTGCCCCATCCCCTGACCTGAACTGCAAATGTCCTTTCTTGAGAGTGTTTCCAACCATGACGAGCACAGTCAGGAGGTATGAGAGATGGAGCACAGTTAGCAGATGACCCCACTGAAGGTGTGGAGTAGAAGGCCTGGCACTGTCCCAAACACATGGCAACATTCCTATTCCACCTTTGCATCAGATGATGGGAATAATAATCATCTGTCTCCTCACCAGATGAAGGGGGGCTCGTAGTCCCCCCCGGCACATGCAGTCTTGATGGGAGCAGACCTGCAAGTGTTTCTGTCTTCAGACGATCTCAAGTCCTTTGGGGAAAATTAGGCACTTTTGAAACATATGCTGTAGCCAGGCATGGTGGCACACACCTATAATCCCAGCAACTTGGGAGGTGGAGGCAGGAGGATTGCAAGTTTGAAGCCAGAGGCAGCTGACATAATTTAGTGAGATCTTGTCTCAAAATAAAAATAAAAATGGGCTGGGTGTGCAGCCCACTGGTATAGTGCTTGCAAAGTACATGCAAGGCCCCAGGTTTAGTCCCCCTAGTACCCCCACCCAAAAAAGGGCTGTAGCTGAAGATAGGAGGCCCTAAAAGGCACATGAAAATTGTGTCGAATGAAGTCTTGTTGCAAGGCAGTGTATGTGATGAGCCCTGATAGGAAATGTCACTCCGACCGCCGAGTCTCCAGATCTACTCCCAGGGTTCCTCCCTGTTCTCCACTCTGCACCTGCCAAGCAGTCGGAGGCACTTCCCTACCTTTCCCCTGTGGTCCTGGCAGGCTTTCTCCCAGACTCGCTGCTGGACTCCACTGGCACAGGGGCCAGTCGGCTGTGTGTCTCTGTGCATCTCGGATCTCAGATCACAGACACCCTTCAGACGGGAGCAGACGAGTGCCATGACACCAGGCAGGGCTGTTTGTGGGGATCACGTGACAGTTGCTGTGGTGCCCAGGACTAAAGAGAGCCCAGGACCCGTCTGAACAATGGATGAAAATGACAGAGAAGAATGGACTCTCCTTCCACTCCAGTGGGCGTTGTCTTGAGATTTTGAGGGGCTCAGTGCTGCTGTTTTGAGGAGGGTTACTCAACTCAGCTACAGAGGAAGAAGATGACAACAAGACGAAGACCATCTCCAAAGACCAGAGTGGACCAGCCCCTCCTCTGCCTCCCTACTCCCTGTTCTTCTCTCCACCCCAGGCCTCTCTCCAGAGGCAAACCTTTTCTTTCTTAACTCCTGCCTTTCTTTATGCCCTTCTTATCTTTCTCTGTCCTTTGAATCATTTATAATAATTTGGACAGCTCCAATTACCGGCAGACTTTCCTTATTTTTTTTTCACCTGACTTGGAGATCAGCTATAGAAAGTTTTAGCCATTTTAAGCCATTCGTCCTCCACTGCTTTTATCTGGCTAGGACAGGCTTTCCTGAGACTAACCGCAAGAATATCTCAAGGGCAGTGGCTGGTACCTCTGTCCTTCAGAGATCATACACTCAACTTTGGAGAGAAGACAATTAGAGGAATCAGTTGAAGACAAAACGGCAATGTTCCTTTTATTTAAGAATTCTAGCTTTCATAACGTGACAGTGTCCAAACTTTGTAATTCACAATTGTTCAGCTTTGCATAAATGAAGGACAGAACTGGAGCATTTTGTGAGGAATTGTGTTCCGCATATTAGCATGATTCAGTGGCTGTCATTCTGAACAAAAAGTAGCCAAGCTTAGATTGAATCAGACCGGGGATGATAAGATGTGAATGAACTAAACTGTAACCATCGCCTGATGCTCTGCAGGGAGCTGGGCCTCTGTGCTTGACAGGTCCTGATGATCAAGAGATGTTTGCAGAGCCTTTACAGGCTGGTTACATTGTTAGTGCACAGAAAGTTTTAAAATTGCCTGAGACTTTGAAAAAATGATGTATTTTAATACAGAATCGTTCATAAGCACTAACTCTTAGAAAAATGTGCCTAGACAGCAGACTGTAGATGTGAGAACTTCTACCTAAAAACACAGCTGGTACCTCAAGATATAGGCCTAATTAAGGTTTCTTAGCCTATAACATGCCTGCAGCCATAGCCCTGTGGTATCCGATCCCATCAGATCTCAGAAGCTAAGCAGGGTCGGGCCTGGTTAGTACTCAGATAGGAGACCGCCTGGGAACACCAGATACTGCAGGCTTGGCCGAAGGACCCAGCAACCCCCTCCCAAAAATCAATCTGCCATTGAAAACCCTATGAATAGCAGAGAAGCACTGATAATAGTGTTTCACCTGTTGTACGTAAGGTCGCTGTGAGTCAGAAACTGACTTGACGGCACCTAACAACAACAAGCCTATAACATCTACATCTCATATTCATAGAAATTCTACTAAGATAATTTCCTTTACCCTGTTACTGTCACAAGTAAAAGATTCCCAGAACAAACCCAATATTCAAGAGATGCCAGCACATACCTGCTGGCAGCAGTGACAGAGTAACAGCGTTGATGGTTCCGCATGATCCCCTGGGGGACCTAGAATCCTTTCCGACGTGGGGCCACTCTGTGTGGGTCTCTGTTCTTGTCTTTCTTTTCCTGACACCTGTCTCTGTGCCTCCCATGCTGAGAACTTTCTGACAGTGCTCAGCGTGGCTGCCTCTGTGGATGCTGTGTCCCACCCAGCCTGCTCCCTCACGTGGGTAACACCAGAGCTGAGGGCAGAAGTGACGTTTAGTGTCTCCCCACACTGTGGGCATCGCGGCGTTAGATGCGTTCATGCCGATATGGTGAGCTCAGGAAAGCCCCCTGAACCATTCTCCCGGACTCGTCTGTGTGCGTCTTCATGGACTGGGCTCCCAGTTCACGTTGCTGTTGTGTGTGGGTGGATGGTGGGCCTGGCAAAGCCAGCTGCGGCTCCTAGAGAACAGAGACCATCCTGAGCCGCATGATCTGGCCTTTAATGCACGCACTGGCACAAAGTCGGGTTCTCAACAAGACCCAACCAGAAAAGCCAGTTAACCTGCAGCTCTCTGTCCGGAAGACACATCTGGAACGCTGAGAGGATATACCATCTGTGAGATATATACCACCTGTGAGAGTGGGAAAGCCTGGGATCAGAGTGGTTTCCCTGAGTGGATGGATCTGCCAGGATCCGACCCATGGCCAGCATGGCATTTTATGGATTTATGTGAAGCAGAGAATCGTTTTATCCTAGACTAGGTTTGAGTGCTTGATATGGTGTAGTTCTACTGATAATCTGCAGAAGATAAACAACAAAGCCTAGTTTTGACTTTGACTGTCCAGATAATACCTATGTGTTCAGCCCAGCCTTGATAGATGTTTTGGACGAATATTAACTTTAATTTTGGGTTTATTAGAATTGGTTTAAATGGTATCAAGTGATGCCCTGGTTCTCTAAAGGCCATTACATGTCCTAGATTATTATATTGCATATAATATATAAAGTATTGGGTATATAACGAATTAATTAAACTCTTAATATTCATCATTCTTTTTATGTCCCCAACTAGAACTTAGAGTGTGCACTTTGACTTTTGTGTTCCCCTGCCCTTCCACAAAAGGCACCAAGCATCAAAAATCAAGAATTGGCGTCATTCTTAGTGCAGAGAAGTGCAGTTTAAAAATAAACCTCAAATCTATCAGCTTTGGGAGGGGAAAGTTGCTCACAGATTTTAATTTTCAGAAAATTGCACTCATTTCTGTTGTCCCCTGTTTAGGATGAGTCTTCAAGCGCCTGAACCCAGGGCACACTTGCATCCTGCATGGAGCCCAGGAGATTTCTTTGTCTTGCATTGTGGCTGGGGCTGCCCAAGTCCTCCATGGGGCCCTGGGACACCTGTGTCCTTCATGAAGCCCTAGATCACCCATGTCATGCATGGGGCCTTGGAGTACCTGCATCCTTCAGGTGGCCCTGGGACACTTGTGTCCTGCCCTGAGCCCAGGGGATGGCTGTGTCCTACATGAGGCTCTGGGCTGCTAAGCCCATCCTTCCATTGAAATTAGCCCGAGACTTAGGTCAAGGCATGGCCTTGTGGTCAGGAGCTGCCAGGCTGCAGTCACAGAGCCCTCTCGGATCCCTGGACCAGCACTCTGACTCTGCTGCTGGGCACGCAGGTGCAGGTCTTTGCCATGTTGAAGACAAGGAGTCCTGTGGAAGATAATCTCCACCCTCAGGACCAGAGAATCAGAACTACACTGCTGGGTCCCAGGAGGTCAGGAGAGAAGGGACGTGATCTGCTGCCTCAGCAGCCAGAGCCCCCTGTAGCAAGTGCGTTGATGACATCCCCGGATGCAGAGGAATGCGCAGCCCTCCCTGCAGAGGCTCAGCTGGGCTCCGCCAGCATCCTGCGCAGTGAAAAGCTGAGATCAGAACCGTAAGCACCTCAGACCAGGGAGACAGGACATTCCGAGGCTGCAAGAGGGAGGCTGGGACAGACACACCACGGCTTAAGGAACAAAAGACAAATTGGAAACCCGAGGGGATTTCAGTATAGAAGGAATGCGCAATGTCTCCACACGCCAGGCAGTGAGTCTCCATGTGTTTCTGAGGACTGGAATCCTATAGATGACATTCAGAGGAAGAGAGCCAGGAATGAACAGTAGGAGGCAACCAGAAAGCCCCATCATTTGGGAATTAAGCCATGTGACTCCAAGTTTAGGGAAGGGCAGGGAGGCCGCCATGGCCTCGGTGGCAGGAGAATATCTCAGGGTCATTGGATCTGTGTAGTGTCTGGAAGGCTGTGCCCTTCCCACACAGGGTTTCTGCTCGCCAGAGACCGATTGCGGCGCTCCTGGGTCTTGTTATGCAATCGTTCCTCAAGGGATTCTCAAGGTCCTTAGTCCTATGCTGGGCATAATCTTAAGGAACTGACCTAGAAGAGAGGGATGCTACATGCACATGTGAACTTCAGAGTGATTGTCTTGCTGCCGGGGAGACCTGGAGCCGTAGCTCTGTGAGAAAACAGCCACGCTGGATGGAGGTGGGGGGGTGGAACAGCTAATCCCCAGAGGCTGGGAAACCTGTAAGCCCAGCGGAATAGCACCAAACTGTCCTCTTATGTATATTATGTATATTATGTCCTCTTATGTATATTCAGGGGGTTGGGATTTAGCTCAGTTGGTAGAGCACTGCTCTGCACTCTCCGAGGTCCCGAGTTTGATTCCCAGCACCGCAAAAAATGGGAGAAGGACATGGCAATCCACTCCCAAGGTAATTCCGAAACAATCTGCCATTGAAAACCCTATGAGGGTCACTATGAGTCGGATATAACTCGATGGCACCTAACAACAATAACAACAATGTATATTCGAGAACCAGAGCCTAGAAAGGCTGATTTGTTATAGATGGGAAGGCAATGATTTTACTTTTTAAAAACAGATTTATTATATTTATAAAAACTCTATTTGGTGTGTATATTAGGCCCTGGTTACACCACTAACAGCCGCCCTTCCTCCCTGACACCCCTCCACCCTTGAGCTCAGAGAATTCAGGTGACAGGCAAACCACTCCTACGCTGCTCACAGAACAGACGTTCCCAGTGCCTGGCCATCTGGTCCCAGCTCCCATGGTTTCTGACTTCGTGGTCAGTGAACACCTCTGAGGTCCACAGCCCTGCTTTTCCTGCAGCTGGACATCCCAGGACATCTGTAGAGTGGAGCTCATCCAGACGCAGCACCAGGCTCTGAGCTCCCCAGGCCCTGAGGCCCCAGCAAGGATACGTGCAGGGGAGACCGCGGCTTGTCCTCTCAACCCTCCTCTGCCTTCCAGGCCAGGCTGAGTAGAAGAGTGAATGTGAACTTTCAGTCTGCTTTTGCTGGGAAATTGGGTAGTCATGCAGACAGACTGCCAGCCCAGGTAGTCGTGAAAACAGCTCACAGCCCCCCAGCACTGGGAGAAGCCAGGGCTCTGGCCGTGCCCTGGTTCAATGCTGTTTGCAAAGGCTCCCTGTCCTGCCCGATGTCTCCACCCCAATTTCTTTTTTTATCTGGCTGTTGAATGCGTGAGCCTTTCAGAACTGAACAACAACAGCTTTTGTGCTATTTTAATGCAGCTATTTTTTGTCCTTAGCTACTGTTCTTCAAGTTGAAATCTGCAGGAGCCGGCCCTCCTGGGGAGGCCACCAGCAGGAACAGGGGTGTCTGGGCAGAGCAGCCAGCCCCTGCAGGAGCAAGGCACTGCCTGCTGGAGCTGAAGGGCAGCGGAGGATGCTGGGATAGGGGTCACGTTGGCACCCTGGACAGGCCTGGTGTGGCTCAGACCTTGTGAAGTTGTCCTAGAATGTCTAAGTGGACTTTGCGGTGTAGGCTTTTCAGGGCTACAGGCTAAACAGTACATGTGTGTGTCTGAGCCCAGGGGGCTGTGTCTGGGAGAGTCTCCAGACATCCATGCTCCTCTGCACTCCAGGGAGGGGACAGACCTGGCTCTTAGCACAATTGTCCCTGTTGCCATCTTATTGTGGATGCAACTGTAAAATAAATAAATCATTTTCTTCATTGTGAAAATGAGGAAGCAGTTCATGAGTATTTTTGAATATATATCCTTCCTTCCCTTCCAGAGAAGGGGGAAAATGCAACTGAAGTACAAACTGTACCCTGCCTTCCAATAGGAAGAGAGAGAGAGAGAGAGAAAGAAAGAAAGAAAGAAAGAAAGAAAGAAAGAAAGAAGAAAGAAAGACAGACAGACAGACAGACAGACAGACAGGAAGGAAGGAAAGAGGGAGGAAGGAAGGGAGAAAGGAGGTGAGAAGAGTAAATACCCTTCTGATTAATAAGAAGGGCCTTGGCCTTCTGGGGGGCTGGGCACCCTAGAGGGAAAATCGCGGACGTGGCTCTGTGTCCCCGCTGGGAGTTGTCTCTGCTGCAGGCCTGTGTCTCAGTCAGGAACTGTCACTGGGACGGTTCTGTGCAGGTGGATGCGATCACATGGTTCTATGTCTAGTGGGAATTGTTACACTGTGTTGTTCCTCAGGTGGGAATTGTCACTGCTGTCATTTTACGTCTTAGAGGGAATTGTTGCTGTAAAGATACTGCCCTTCTTATACTTTTTGAAGAGACCAGGAGGAGGGTATGAGGTGAAGATTCAATGTCCAGTCCCACTTGAGCGCTTCTGGGACCTTCCTTCTGGTCCATGCCAGTCACTATAGTTCCTCAGTTTGTCCCTTTTGTTTTTTGTTTTTTGCGGTACTGGGGGTTGAACCCAGGGCCTTGCGCCTGCATGCTCTGCAAGTGTTGGACCACTGAGCTGCACCCCCAGCCCATTTTAGTTTTGTTTTTTTACTTTTTGAGGCAGTCTCACTAAGTTACGCAGACTCTGGTCTCGAACTTGCGATCCTCCTGCCTCCGCCTCCCAAGCCACTGGGATTACAGGCGTGCATTACCGCGCCTGGCAGTTGTCCCGTTTGAAGAAGCCTCAAGCTGCTCCAAGTTACCCCAATTCCTCGCCTCTTCTTTCCCCCCAGAATTGCCTGTCAGAATCCCGACTGATTTGGAGAGTGACACCTACTGTGTGTTCCAGCCGGAAGGTAATCTGGCTAAACTTCTGTGCATCCCTCCCACCCCTGCCGTGCTCCCGTAGGACTGCGTATCGCCTAACTGGCACAATTTCAAACAAGGCGACTAGACTGATGGTCTAACGTAAGGTTTCTGAGCATAGGCACTGCTGACATTTTGGGCCAGTACTGTGTGGGGTGTCCTGTGCTGTGCAGTGTGCCGAGCTTCACCTCTGGCCTCTGCTGATTTGATACCAGTGGACAGCCCTCCCTCGCAGAGTGAAACCAAACCCACCTGCCTGGAGGGTGAGGGGACCAGCACCCCCTCAGCTGAGCATGCCTAACCAGTCTTGTGGGTGAGACTTCAGGCCCGTGGCTGGGCTGGCGACACGGAAGCTCTCGTTCTTGCCACGGTGTCAAGTGAGACCTGCTACTACCTGGGCTCCAGGCAGGCCAGGGAGGGCTGCCGGCCAAGTGGGGGGCCCGCGTGACGAGGGTGACTCGAGGGAGCAGTCCGTCCCGAGTGCAGTTTTCACATGGCAGCCCCAGCGATGGGTTGGGTTGAGGATGTGACAATGTGCCAGGTGGCAGGCGGGTGGTGGGTGGCTGTGTAGCCTGATGGCTCCCAGCATGGCCATATCCTCTGTAAAGTCTCTGAGCTCCCCAAACTGAAAAACAAGGGGGCTTCCTCGTGGGGAACCGGCATGTGCTGGCTGTACAGGACCAAATGAGGAAGTTTTTATAGGGTCAGCAGCAGAGACGAGGGCCAGGCAGGAAGACTGGGAGTTCACAGGAACCACCGAGAGGCTGATCATGCACATAAGCGATCCTTTGGAAAGTTTGGGCCAATTTTGGCCAAGGCTAGTGATGACTAAAATAAATTGTTTCTTACTGGGGCTTGGTCTGCAGGAATGTTTGGGACCAAGTGTCTCAATCAGCAGGTGAGAATGTATCCTGCACACAGCCAGCACAGGAGACCTGGCTGGGGTCCAGCCCCTCTGTCCCACCCACTGTCCTTGGGGGGGGCACTTGCCCTTGGACCTCAGAGTCCTTTATAGTGAGACACAGAAACATCACATCTCAGAGGTGTTATGAGAGCCAAATAAGACCAGAGGTGGAAGCACTTTAAAATAAAAGTGCTCCCCAAATCTCAGAATGGAAGAGTGCAAGGACTGGGTGCCGTTTGCTTCCATCTCCTTGATTCGAATTTTTGATATATAAATATCCACAGCAACGCAGAACTCAGACTCCCAGAAGTGCATTCAATTTCGGGGCAACTTGAACTTAGAAAATACAATAGAAGTGAGCTAACATCAACTCTTTTGTGACTGTTTTCCTTTGATTCCAATTCTGCACATAGATGCTCTGGGAGAATGGGATGCCCTTCTGCTCGGGACGGCCCTGGCAGGGTCTGAGGCAGCGTGATATCTGTCTCCCCATCCCTTCCTCAGGATAAGCCTCTCCAGCCCTTCAATGATCCTTGCAAGGTAAATGAAACATTGCTTGGAGAGATTCGTAAATGGGAGTGGAGGCAGGAGGGATGTGATTGGAGTCTGTGGGAGGCTTGAACGCTGCACAGGCCTCTCACAGAGGTGAGGAGCCTTGTGTCCTCACCAGCTGTGCAGTGAGCATCTCTGTCAATGGGCAGGGCCATCCTTGTGAATGATGCAGAACAAAGGAAAATGGTTGGGAGGATTCAAAAATTTGAATCAAGGAGATGGAAGCAAATGGCACCCAGTCCCTGCTCTCTTCCATCCTGAGATTTGGGGAGCACTTTTATTTTAAAGTGCTTCCACCTCTGGGAGGCACAAATAGACACCAGTTCCAGCCCAACCTCGTTTTCTGTGAGGAAAGCTTCCCAGGATGGTGGTCAGAGCAGTTACCTAGTCTCCAGGTGTGGTATGGCCAATTCTACGTGGGGTGCGCACTTCCCAGTCCAGCCTAGATGTTTGGATGGGCTGCGGTGCCACGCACACAGATACTAAACACAATTCACTTGGGACCCCTGGATGAGGGGCACAGACTCCTGTGGCCCTCGGGACACTGACAGAGATGGGAGAAAGGAAAAGCTTCAGGTGCTTTTGCCTTCCAGGGGTAAACACCCGTGTTGGTGGTCTCGGTGGTCATGAGGAGAGAGTTCTTGCTTCGTAGGTGATCAGATGGAGAGCGGGTTCTTTCCTTGTTGATGGTCACAGTGGGAGAGCGTTCTTTCCTCATCGAAGGTCCAGGCGAGAGGAAGGCAAAAAAGGTCTTGCTTCTCTACCTCTGATGTCATCTTTTCCCAACTCTGAGGAAAGCTCGCCCTCTCTGCTCCCTCACAATCACATCCTTGCTGTGAGTGGGTGCTGGGGACCCTTCTGGGGCATCTGCCCAGCCCACAGGGCCAACTCCTAGACCTGCTGTATTCTTACTCAGGACCCTACCCCTGCCCTTGACCAGGGCCCTGATTGAGCTGATCAATAAAATCATCTCTTTGGAAACTGGATGCAGCTAGTCAGACTCCCTGGGCTCCTACAAACCTGGGGCTGAGGGAAGCGCCCCACCTGGCACAGCAATGTGAATGACTTTCAGAGAAGGAAATGGGGGGCAAGGGTCAAGCAGCTGATTAAGGAGGCTGATGGTCAGGTGGCTCCCCACATTGGCTTTGGATCTGCAGGAAGCCCATCCTCTTGGGTTTATGACAGACTCTAGAATCATCCAGTAAGTTCTTCAGTTTTGGGCTGTGAGGGTGGACGGAGACAACCAGAGAACCCCGCTCAGATGAGGAGGGAACATGGATTCTATCCCCACTTGGTGCCATTCATTGTCCTCCCAGGAAAACAAGGAAGTATCCCACATTCTTTAAGAAGAAAACTCAGATTTCTAGTGAGGGGCCTTCTAACTTTCAAGAGAAACCCAGACTGACTTGCAAGATATTTAAGCTCATTTCCTACTCAAAGAATTCTGAAGCAGAGCCCAGCATGGTGGTGCACGCCTGTAATCCCAGTGACTTGGGAAGCCGAGGCAGGAGGATCACAAGTTTGAGACAAGAGACAGTCTGTGTAATTTAGTGAGACCCTATCTCAAAAAGTAAAAAAATAGGCTGGAGGTGCAGCTCAGTGGTCCGACACTTGCAGAGCATGCAAGCATAAGGCCCTGGGTTCAACTGCCAGTACCACAAAAAAAAAAAAAAAAAAAAAAAAAAAAAAAGGATTCTGAAGTGCCGGAAACACCTGGGATCATACTGTGAGCCCAGACAGCAGCACTGCCACAGCTTGAGTGGAGCTAGACATTGCTGTCACCCAAAGTTGTATTGGCTTACGGTCGTCATAGTTGGTCTACCTGGTCACACTGAATTTAAAAATGAGGCCCTTGCCTCTCTTGTGGTCTCTTCGCTCTTCTCTACTGCTCAGCAGTTCTTGAAGATTGCTCCCAGGAAAAAATGGAGCTTTCCATTCAGAAGAGCACCCTGGCCATCCTCACACCAGAGATGTCCTTGGGCCACTTTATTTTCTAAAGGAGAAAAATGATTCTTTTGTCAGAACAGCACCCGAACCCAGTGACTGGTCATAGCAATCATGATGCCTTGTAAAGTCAGCTTGGCTGCCTCCTTTACAGATGCTGGCGCAGTGGTGGCACTGAACCAGGGGTTCTAATTCTCAGTCCAGTGACACTTCTCTCTGGGCAGGCCCTTGGGTGTGTGTTGCAAATACATGGAGGCATTCTGATCCTTAGTGGACATTACAGCGGATATCTCAGTGTCAAGGATGGTCTAAAGGTCTCTCCAAGTCTTTAGCTGAAGACAAGTTGCTGCTACTTCCTCAAGGTGAGACACAGTAACAGGTTCTTCCCACATGCCAGTTGGGCCTGGAAAGGTGAAGGAGGGGTGCAGGGAGGCTGTGGGGTCCACAGTACCTCCTTCTTATTTGAAGGCTGCCAGGAGCTGTTTACTTGGCTGCCTGTGCTTCCTGAAAACCAGCACTGACTGTGTCTTTTCCAGTCGTGTTGCTGACCTCTGACTTCACTGGGACCACACTGATTGAGGTTTCCGAACATTTCTTTATTCCCTGCCAAATCCAAAGCCTCCTGTTCCCACCTCTCCCCAGCCTGTCCTTGCTCTTGTCTGACTGTGCACACTCTCCTGCCTCTCCTGCCTCGCTGGCCCCTTTCTGGGATGAATGCAGACTGACCACAGAGCCAAGGAGTCTTGACTCCACAGCCCTGCAGTTTCCCAGGGCTGACTGCTTTCTCGCCTATGGAGTCCCCTGAGGCCAGCACGAAGCCATAGCGGAATGGGAGGTGAGGGTGGCCTCCAAGTGCCCATCACCCTCCACCAGAGCATCCCGTCCTGTATGTGTTTAATATGTTGATGTTGGGCTTAGTTTTGTTTGAATAAGATGTCGCAGAGCTCATAAAAGCTGAAAACCCACAGTTGCAGGTAGTCCACAGTGGATATCTTGGACACTAGTGTTAGTAGGCCTGCAGCTGTAGCCCTGTGGCGTCCGATCCCATCAGATCTTGGAAGCTAAGCAGGGTGGGGCCTGGTTAGTACTTGGATGGGAGACCACCTGGGAATACCAGGTGCTGTAGGCTTGGGAGAAGGACCCAGCAACCCACTCCCCCAAAAAATCAATCTGCCATTGAAAACCCTATGAATAGCAGAGAAGCACTGACAATAGTGTTTTGCCTGTTGTACACAGGGTCGCTATGAGTTGGATACCCACTGGACAGCACCTAACAACAACAAGTGTTAGTAGGACGTGATATATGTGACATTTTGCGATGAACATGTGAGATCCACCTTTGAAAGGGGCTGGTGAATTGGATGATGAGTTGGCATTCCTCTTCCCAACTGAGGGGAATCAAGGTGAAACCGGCAGGAAGATGGATTTTGCGGTCAGTGAGATGCTGGCTTTTCTCTTCATATTTTGAGCAGAGAGATTAGACATGTTAGTGAAGCCACTGGATTTTTACTCTCACCATAGAGCACTCTTCCTATTTGGACAAGATGGCAAAACAGGAAGTCAGAGCACAGTGAGTGACAGTCCACGGCACCGACCACTTCAGGAAGCACGGGGCCTCCACGCAGCAGCCTGAGACAGTGCCGTCGTTACAGGTCTTCCGCCAGCTCTAAGATGGGTTCAGAATGCAGCTGCAGCAGACACCTGGCGGTGCCCAAGTGTTTGTGTGTCCTGGTTGAGGTGGCTCTCCTCCCAGAAGGCAAATTCATCCAAAAATGTGCTGCTCAAGAGCAACGAGTTGACGCACTGAGAGCCAGAACGCCCAGGCACTCCTGCACGGGCTGGGAGCTTGCTGCTAGACAGGAGAACAATAGGAGGATGGTTGAGGGTCATAACAGAGCATGTAGAGAGACAAGCGGGCCGTGGCGCTGCGGTGGAGCAGCAGCGTTCTGTGTAGACCTTCCTTAAAGGCTGGGACCAAACACGGCCGTTACCCTCCACACTCAGAGTCATAGGTCTCTTAGAGTCATAGGTCCTGCTTTCTCTCTGCATTTTAAGGACTTTGGGAATACTACATTGGGGTCTTCTGAAGTGGGGGAAGGTTCCCTACAGTGTTGGACTCTGGGGCTGTTCTGGCTGCCGGCTGTGAGGAATGGAGTGGGCAGTGGGAACTCTGAGCCTACGAGTGGCCTCTGAGCCCAGCCAGCGCAGGGGACTATACCTGCAGGAGACGATGGCAGGGGAGGGGGCCTGGCTTCTGTAGGTGGAAAGGGGAGCAAGGGGCAGGCCGCAATGTGAGAGCCCTGCCACATTGCTGAAGAAGCCCAGAGAGGCGTGGGGTGGGCGTGGGGTGGGCGTGGCCTGAAGAAGGCCAGGCCTATAATTCTGACCACCTGACCACGTGCTTCGGGCAGCAGCCCCCGCTGCTGCCTCTGTCTTCTCTTGTCAACCAGGTCCCAGTGGCAGACACGAGAGGAAGCTTGCAAAGGACCCCAAACCAGTGCCCAGACTGGGCCACAGCTTCTAGCATGAGTCTGAGCTGGAGTGAGGTCTTTATTCTAGCTTGGACTGGGGTTCACTGGGTGTGGAGAGCGGGATTACTTGCATACAGCCAGCCCACACTTGTCCATCCTCAACAAAGCACAGCCAATGAACCCCATCTGTGGATGCGGAGCCCCCAGTTCACTCTGCTGCTCAGGAGGAGCCCAAGAAAATCCCTGGGAGCGCCTCATAACTTATTGTTGAACACACACAAGCCCTAGGTAGCCCCAGGCACGCCAGGAAAACCAGCAGCACAGAGAACAAAGAGGACCCGCAAATGTGACAGCTGGCCCGAGGGGAAGCAGCTAAGTTGCAAAATTAAATTAAATTAAATTAAAAGTACATTCTGTGCTCAGAAAGATATTTTAAAAGTGTGTGTCTATAATGCAAGAACAGGGTAATATTTAAGAACAGGCAGAGAGCAGGAGAGACACTCGAAATATGATTGCTGAACTTAAAATTCCACAGAAAAAGATGGAGTCTGGGTTCCAATAAGTCTTTCAGGATATATTTCCAAAAATGGAGATAGAAGCCAGGGGTGGTGGCACATGCCTGCAATCCTAGCACTTGAGAAGCTGAGGCAGGAGGACCACAAGCTTGCATTCAGCCAGGGCTATGTAGCAACATCCAGTCTCAAACAAACAAGTAAAAATAAATAAAAAAAATAGGTGGAGCAGTACAGAAAGAGGGATGAGAGTTACGGGTAATTAGCGGGAGCATAAACGTCTGACTCATGGGAATTTCAGAGAGGAACTCAGAAGAGTGAGTGATGACTTAAAAATAACAGAGGAAACGTTCCCAGGGCAGAAAGAAGGCATGACTCATCAGACTGAAGCCTGAGGAGGCCGAGGAACCCTCAGCCGGAGGTGAGCTCAGAGCCCTGGGCTGAGAGCCCACAGGGCCCCAGGAAGGAGGCCTCCACGTGGAGGCCGTGGTCCCCCTGTGACCCGCGGGAGGATGCGGGACAGTCACAAAGCCTTGTTATAAAGTGGAAGCCTGGAGATGATACTTAACCCCTTCTCCTCTAGGAAAAGCAGGGACAGAGAGAAGGTCCTTTCAGTTCCAGTGACACCTGGGAGTCTGATCTGCAGCTGGTGGGGTGCCCCAGAGGTCACGCGGGGCAGAGGGGCCAGACGGGGCTGCAGAGAAGTCACCCCATACTCAAGAAAAGTGGACTGTGGGAGGGTACCAAGTTTCCTGGGGCTTCTCTGGCACAAAAAGGTAGTGCTGATGCCAGGCGCAGTGGCGCACGCCTGTCATCTCAGTGGCTCAGGAGGCAGAGGCGGGAGGATCGCAAGTTCTAGACCAGAGGCAGTCTGCATAACTTAGTGAGACCCTGTCTCAAAAAGTGAAAAACTGGGCTGGGGGTGCAGCTCAGTGGTCCAGCACTTGCGGAGCATGCAAGTGAGAGGCCCTGGGTTTTACCCTCAGTACTGCAAAAAAAAAAAAAAAAAAAAAAAAAAAAAAAAAAATAGTAGTGCTGCATGGAGCTGCGGCCCAGAAGTAGAGTGCTTAGCTAGTGGGTGTAAGGTCCAGTGTTCCATCCCCAGCACCACAAAACAGCCCACACCTGCCTGCAGCTGGGAGAAGCCCAGGCCCCCGTCACAACCCAAGCCTTCCTCACCGGGCCCCTGCCCACCAGACTCATCCTGACATGCTTCCCAGGAATCCCACAAAACTCAGCCAGGGATGTTCTTGCTAAAGGGTGAGTCACAATCAGAAAGAAGACACCATAGGACCTGCACGAGGGCACTGTAAGAGTAAGAGGGGCAGGGAAGACACACAGACATGGGGAAACATGGTCAGGAAGGGAGCGCAGACTGACTGCCCCCCAGAACAAAGACGTTGCCTTCCTCAAGGAGACAGCTGACAGGGGGTCATACGTGCACTGTGAAACCCTTTAAAGAAAGGCTGTAGCAACCCAGAATCGTAGTGCGAGACACAGCAGCAAAACTAAGGGCAACCTCACCTTCCACAGTAGGGGTCCCCAACCCCTGGGCCTTGGGCTGTGCAGCGGGAGGTGAGCAGTGAGCTAGCAGAAGGAGCTTTAAGGAGCTTCAACTGTATTTACAGCCGCTCCCGTGGCTCTCCTCACCACCCGAACGTCACCTCTGGTCCGTGGAGAAATTGTCTTCCATGGTCCCTAGTGGCAAAAATATTGGGGAATGCTGTTCTACAACCCAGCCAATCAGTGAGCTCAACTCTTCTGGTAAAGTGAAAAGACTCAGGTTGACTCGCAAAGCCAGAAAAACACATGAAGACAATTCAGAGAGTTTGCAGAACAACGGTGGCCAAAGTCCTACCAGCAAGTGAACCTGGAAAAATGTCAACCTGCTACGTATCTTTTCTTCAACTAGATATGGTAAAGAATCGAAAACAGCCACAAAAGTATCTGATAAAGAGGCTTAATAGTGATGAAGGTGGTTTGGGGACATAGATAGAACAGAGAACAAATTAGGAAGCCCAGAAATACACTTACACCTGCACAGAAATCTAGAGATTAAAAGAGCATTTCTAACCACTAGGGAAAATACTAGCTCATACGTGTTCTTGAGACCACTACATGCAACCAGAAAAATTAACTTAGACCCACATCTCACATCTTACACCAAAATAAAATTTAGATAAATATTTAACTAGAGAAAATGAAAATAGTAAATGCAAACATGAGAGACGTAAGAAAGAGTATGAGGGAGAAAAGTCTTTCTAAGTGCGATATAAAGACAAGAAGTCCTAAAAATGATTAATAGACTTGATTACATAAAATAGAATATATTGTCAACAAAAACCAATGACATAAAAACCAAGCTGGGAGAGGTATCTGCAACCTGTACTCAGAGACAAACAGCTAATTAATAAACAAGGAGGACCAGTGAACCTGCACAGAGGAGCTCGGGCTTAAGAGGAAAGGGCAGCAAAGGTGAGTAGACATTCCACAGAGAAAGAAGGCTTTTCCCTGGCCGTGGTAAAATGTGGTTTGTCCCCTCCAAAACTCAGGCTGAAATTTAATGGCCAGGGTAGTAGTGTTGGGAGGTGGGGCCCTTAAGAGGTGCTTAGCAGGCTGTGTGTGATTGCGCGTGCCTGTAATCCCAACAGGTTGGGGCAGGAGGATCGCAGTGAGTTTGAGGCCAGCCTGGACTGCATAGTGAGACCTTGTGAGGAAGACGGAGAAGGAAGAGGAGGAGGAGGAAGTTAGGTCGCTGAGAGGTATTGACGCAGTTCTCTTGAGAGCTTATTGGTTAGTTCCCCCAAGACCACATAGTTAGAAAGAGAGGCAGCCCCTGTCCACCTCCCTGCGCCTGCCCACTCACCCTTCCAGGCAACATGAGGTTCACGCTGGATGCAGCTGCCAGTCATCCGTCCTCAACAAAGCACAGCCAATCGTGGACTTAGAGCTTCCAGAACTGGTGCTGAAGAAGGCTTTATTCTTCACAAATCACCTCGTGGGACGCATCGCCTGACAACAACAGCTAACAGACCAAGACAGCCCTTCACCCTGTGAAAGGGGGAAGAAATGCAGATTTGAGTCATGAGGAGCTTCTGGGTGGAGTTATGAGCCGCCCGCCAGACCCATCCTCACTGAGCGCCTGTGGGACGGTCCTCATGTCCCCTCCAGCTCATGGAGATCCCTGGGCTAACTCGCTGTGCGGTGCACGTGGATGAGGTGTGCACTCCTGCAGGCTGAGCCTCGGGGCTGGGCACTGGCCTCCCCTTTGCCACGCCAGGGAGTGACTCAGCCGTGACGGAGTAGACAGATGGCCCGCTGGCTGCCCCAGAGCTTCTCCCTGGATGACCGCGGAGGTCCAAGCTGCTCATCACCTTGTTGCTCCCATTAATGAGAAAGAAATAAATGTGTGTGAGGGCACTTGGGGAGGCTCTGTGTGGAGAAGAGGCCAGTGTCCGTCTCCAGGAAGGCGGTCAGTGAATTTCGGTGTGGCCATGGTGGAGCTATGCAGTTATTTTTCGAATGAGGCAGCTCTGTGTGTGGTGATTTCGACGTCGAGCAAGGGAAAAACAAAGTGGAGAGCGGTGTGCAGTGAGCTCTGGTGACTAATTAAACCTTGGGAGGGTGGGGTGAGGCCACTCACACATGCGTGGGCTTCCCATGGCACCACCGGTGCTCTTGGGCAGGGGACAGAGTTGGGGATCCCTGTGTCACATCCCCCTCCTGCATTATTTACATTCTGTGCCAGGCATATGTGTGACCTGTATGAAAAAATAACTGGTAACAAGTAAAACAAAACGAAGCAAAGCCAACGGAGTGGAAATGGCTGCGGAATGCAATCCTAGTCCACGACATAAGGGAACTGAAGTTCACATAAAGCCAGAGGTGGGGAAGGAGCAGGAGGGAGGCCCCCAGCTGATGAGAGATGAGAAACTTTTCAGGAAGCTTGGAGCCAGTGAAGACTCGCAGGGCAGGGAGGCAGCAAACCTGGCTCCACACAGTGCCTTGGGGGCCCTTGTGACATGTGGATTTTTTTTTTTTTCCGGTACTGGGGGTTGAACCCAGGGCCTCGTGCCTGCATGCTCTGCAAGTGCTGGACCACTGAGCTGCACCCCCGGCCCATTTTTTTACTTTTTGAGACAGGGTCTCGCTAAATTACACAGACTGCCTCTGGTCTCAAACTTGTGGTCCTCCCGCCTCCACCTCCTGAGCTGCTGGGATTACAGGCATGCGCCACCAAGCCTGGCTTGGGACATGTGGATCTTTTGAGGGTCAAAATTTGGTGACTAAATAAATAGTTCAGCTGAAGGGCTGAGAAATAAAGGTGAAGAAATTGCAAGGTAAAAACAATAACAGGAGAAAACGCCAAGATAACAGAAGACAGATCAAGCTAGAGCTTAGGGAATCTGATGGAGCTGTGTCAGGAAATCATCAGAGGGCCATGCAGGGCGTTTCTCCAAGCAGAAGGTAGAAGTCTGCAGACTGAGCAAGCCGCCTGGCCGCCGTGTCCAAACACTTGAATGTGTCTTGGGACCCAAGAGAGGCTCCTGGGAGCCCCTGGGG